>OY978223.1:16001291-16063982 GCA_963854785.1 Vaccinium vitis-idaea
CCAAACGGCAGAAGACCGCTTCCCAGAAGCACCGCTGCCGCCGCCACCACGAGATCCCACCACCTGGAAGCAGCACAACCCGCTAACCGTTAGGCCAAAACCGAGATCCTCCAACAAGGAAACCGGCGCGGTTGGCCGCCGGACCGACACACCGTTAGGCATAGAAGCCGCAACCAACACTGCGGCCGCCGTCGGATCCAAACCAAATGGGGAGGGGGAGAAACCGCAAGGGTGAAAAGAAGGATGGAGGGGAGGAGAGAGATGGGGTGGAGAAAAAGGGAGGAGGAGGAGCCCGGGGGGAGGAGGAGGCGCCTCCCCCCCCCCCCCCCCCCCAGGCAGAAAACCTAGGTTGTGGCGGCTGTGAGAAAAGAGAGGGTTAGAGAGAGAGAGAGAGAGAGGAGGGAAGAGAGTCGAAAAGTAATCTTATGCATAAGATTAATTCAGTAATCTTATGCATAAAACAATAATTTTGGTAATTTAATCAAAATCAATATTTCTTTTTTTAATGATTGAGCCAAGAATCTTCTCATATTACCATGAGGTAAGGGAAGGATCAGGTTCCCACTTAGTCTGGGAATGTGATTCTTGGTTGGTAAGAATCATATTCCTATTCTTGTCTCTTCCAAACATTGGAGTATGCATCGCATTCCCATTCCTCCTCAAGATTCTCGCCATCCAAACTAAGCCTCAAGATAAAAGATTTTCTAAACAACTACACATATGTTTATGTCAAACATAAATCTGCAAGATCTTGGTGGTCAATGGCAGCTAAAACGAGAATATTCCAAAGATCTTACATAAATAGGAGGCGGTGTAAACCCACAACGCGTGTCCAGCAGACATGAGGATTAATTTGTCAAACAGCTTACGCTTTTCTCTGAGATAGCTCAATTTTACCCCAAATGATGAACATTGTTTTACTTAACACAAACTTTCCACACTTTTTATCCAACTAAACCAAATGAAGGCCACAAATTTTAGAGAATGAATGGAGTCATTACCTGTACTAGTACTGCACCAGCAGCATCCCCGAAGAGGATACAGGTCCCTCTGTCAGTCCAATCAACATAACGAGAAAGAGCATCGGCCCCAATCACAAGAACATTACTAAAGCCACCTCCTGCAATTTACAGTAATAGAGGGGGTTAGTTTTGACAAATGTTGCATTATAATTTAGAACCCATACAGCAAGGTAAACAAAAGGTTACCCCTTATATAACAGGCAGCTGAAACTAGACCCAACAAAAACCCACTACAAGCAGCCGTAATATCATAGGCCAATGGATTGTTTTTGCAGCCAAGTGCCTTTTGGATCTGAAATGTGAGATAAATACATATGTAAAAGGCACATAAAGCGTTCGTTATGCTGAATTTCAAAGGGGTCAACCAACATAATCAGGAAATATCACTTAAAACAGAATTCTGCGAACATAGATAAATAAGTGCTAGAGAAGCCTAATTAGGCAAGGATCAATCTCCATCCATTTCCTTGGTTGCCTAAGATAGTTTTAAACAGCAATTTCATTTCCCTTATACATGGGCAAAACACTATCCTGTAATAACAAGGAAAAAAAAAAACAGAACACAGCTACGCTAGTGTCTTCACTATCCCTTCACGGGTGACGGGTTTGGAGGTCTATACAGCAAAGCATAGGTAAGTTTGGTGTCAAAAGGAACAATCACTGTCATTGCCCTAAAAGGCATACACAGCTACCCAATTTTATCTAACAGGCAGAATCAAACAAAGAGCGTGCCGTGGCATTTTCAATAATGCGTTAAGAATATGGTCTTTTGAATGTCCTTATCCTGCAATTTCTAAAAAATCTATTGGTTATTGATGATAAATATATGAAAAGGACAGAAGTACAACCAAGTTCTTTTACATGAACCCTACGGATACGTTTGAAAACTGCTGTACATTTTGTTTCATGCAATCAATTATGGGTAATTTAAAATCATCAAAAAAATAGTGATATTATGAAAAGCCAATCTATGGACCAAGCGACTGGTGAGCAGCTCATACAAGCGTGGATGAGTTCTTTCATGCTGGTCACCAATTAAATGAGCCAAGCTCAAGATTCAAACTTTGGCACATTAACACAATCAAATATGTATTGTTATTGTAGACCAAATGATATATGCTAACAGTATTAGCGACAAAACCAACATGATTCACCTTTTCCTAAAAAATGCAGGTCTCTCATATTTCTCTCAGAATATTTCTCTTCTTGTAATGTCCGATTCCAATCTCCCATCCAACTCTTCTTGAAAAACGCAAGAACTCTTACCATTGAATTAGACACCAACGCCACTAATCGTCACGTCAGTTACCACTATTTTGATGGACTACTGCACATTAGTTTGTGAACCATCTAATAAAGTTATACCTGAGTAGCACTACCAAAAAGATCCTCTGGAGTTGATGTACACAACAGGACTAGGTCTACGTCATCAGGATCAACCTCCGCCATCTGAAGAGCTTTTTGGGCTGCCTCCGCAGCCAGAGCCGTCAAGCTATCGTTGCCTGAAAAATCAAAAGTCAGACAGGGTCCATTAAAACTTCTAAAGTTTGCATAATTAGGAGACACACACATAGAGGCACGCACGGGGGGAGAGAGAGAGAGAGAGAGAGCATATCCATCCATATATGTATCTTTTGCAGAGCATCAGAGATGTTCTAGAAATCCGTGATATTCAGAACTAACCAGGTTGAGCACTCTTATAATGCCGATAGGTAGATCCTCTTAAGTCTTATCTATTTGGTAAGAGAGAGTGTTAAGACATGAGGCAAGACCAAGCCGGTAATCACAGGGTGAAAAAAAAATGTTAAGTTTTGAAGCAGCAATTCCCAACATATGACTTCCGTCTCCCGTAGAATCCAGGAACGGAAATTCTGGACTTAAGAACAAGGACTCTCAAGAACTTACACTAAATTGGCTGTGGAGTATATGTCCTTCCCGGGGGTGGGCTCAGCTCAAGATACCCCACAGTCAACAAGGCAGTTATGGCGGTAGGCTCAATACTTATAACCAAAAAATAATGAGTTCTCCACAATTAAAACTCAGCCAACCAGCTAAATCTCAATTGAGACAATTATATGTTCATTACAAGATGAGGCTGAGGTAATAGTAAACAAATCTACTTCAAAATTGTTCATAAGAGTAGCTATGTGCCAGAAAAACAGTCCAAGGGAAAACTAACTTGTTAGAACATGTCGATTATGAATCCCAGTGCGAACAGAGATCCACTCGTCTGAAGTATCCACAATTTTCGCAAGATCATCATTGGAGACCTTGAGATTTGGTACTGCAGATCCACATCCAACTAGTTTGCAGCCTTTGCTGATAAGCCTGGATAAATGTATTCAAAATTAAATAACTTGTCCTATCACTTGTCTATCCATTGATGCCAAATAAGAATCAAAATGAAGCACAATATTTCCCAAGCATGGTTGGGGATGGGGATAAATAATCCAGGTTTCAAACAATGAAATAAGAACAGCCAAAACGAGGAGTGAAATGAAAAATAACATGACCAATCATTACTAAAGGAGGAAATAGAACAAATAATCTACCTACTTTTTTTTTATCGACGAATGGGATTTGTGGTAAAGAGCACACAGGTTTGTTGGTTTTAGAAAGAAGGTTAACAGATACTCCACCCAAGGGAGTAGTTGATTCTGCCCTGCCATAACTCAGAAGTAACTTGCGGCACCAACAACTTTCGGTGAGCCGTCTAAAGAGAAAGCGATGGTCAAATACTTCGTTTGGCCGTCGGACCTCTGACCGAGTGAGGTGCAAAGGTCTTGGTATCCCTGGCTAGTAACAGATTCCCAGCTGGTTCTTTCACATACCCACATATGTGCTTACATATATCTAGTCATATTCGGTTTGTACTAGAATTCCTTGCTAATACAAAATTATGCATAAGATCTTTAATATCGAGCCTAATAAATGGTATACAACCAAAACAACCAGGTCAGGGCTGAAAACAAAAGTCTACTCCTTGCAACTCAAATGAACAAGTACTGTCCCAATCATATGATCAGTAACCAGATGCATAAGTTATACATACAAGCTTTATTCTTAAGCCTAATAAATGGCACACCACCATAAAACCCAGGTGCTGGGGCTAAAAACAAATTTCCACTCCTTGCAACTCAAGTCAATAAGTACTATCCCAGTCATATGATCTGCAACCAGGTGCATATGTACTTATATATATCTAGTCATCTTCTGTATGTGCTAGAATTCCTTAACAATACAATATTATACATACAAAGTAATGCATACAAGTGTTAATCTTGAGCCTAATAAATGGTATATAACCTAGCATCCAGGTGCTGGGGCTAAAGACAAAATTCTATTTCTTGCAACTCAAGTCAACAAGTACTATCCCAATCATTTGATCAGCAAACAGGTCCAGGTGCATAATTTGGTCTGTGCTACACACGAGCATAAAGTTTTAAATAGCTTTCATTCTCCTATCCTTAATTGGCTGCCTTTTTCTTTTTCTTTTTTTATCGTCCTTAATTGGCCGCACTGATAAGTCTCTCTTTAATAACAACACTAATCTATTTCAACATCCTCATTTCAACTACACTAGTTCAGGAAGCACATTATTGCTCGCTGCCAACTTAAACTCCGTGCAATACCACATACCAAACCATATATTCCTTCGAAACTCTCCCTTGCTAAAAATGGTTACTTGTAAATTGCAACAAGACTACAGATGAAAAACTATCAATTCTAACGAATAATAGCAATCATCAACAATATAGGTTCGGAATCGGCTGTAATGTGCTATAAGTATATACACAAGCTTATTTTTAATTTCAATCCTGGGAATTCAGTAGGTACACTTGAAATAGAGGTTGAGCCACCAATGACACCATCAACAACTTTTGAGATACATTAGCTCCATCTGAACCCTTTTCTGAGCAAACTATCAGTGATGAAAGTTATTTGCTCGTCTATCAAGATCCAAGTATGGAATTAAATTAGTTCAACTTTCCCTGAAGAAGTATTCTATATTGCTGAGCATAAATGCTTAAGTGCCCATGAGAGAACAAGATCTCTAGTTTCGGAGAAAACTAAGAAACTCAAAAATCATATATCATGTTGGTAAACCAATCACAAGATTAACACAGGCTCATAAAACCTGCCATGCCAGCCAGAACATCAAGCTAAAGATTAAACTATAATCCAAAAAAGGAGAACCAATTCGATACAAATTTCAGATTCTCATAAAAAAAATCCCACTTCGACAAACAAAAAATCAAATCTTTTTCTTAAACCAATAGCATTAAGTACCCATTTGATCAAGACATTGCTAATTCAACAAGAGCCAGAAGATCAAAAAACAAAAATAGGAAGAAATCAGGGATTGAAACATACCTAGGCACTCGAGATTGAGAAGGGGAAACCTCAGCACCTTGAATTGTGCTAGAGCAGAATACCCTTTTGGATATTCCTTCAGGAGAAGGAAACCCATATCGATATATGCCAATACAAGGAGGATTATTCCTCTTTCTCAGGCTGGGAATTGAAGGCGAAAAATGCCCAGATGCATTCGCCATTTTATAGAGCGAGGATAAGTAAATCAAGTAGATGGAGAAAACTAGTGTATGAGATATCTAGCTTATTGATGAAAGTTCAAGAATCAGAATAGAGTGTACTGAACCCATTGAGAGTTATAGAGAGATCAATGCATGTAGATGTAGAGGAGAGAAGTGGGTACAAAAAAAATTGAATAAATTAGAAGGTAAGACAGGAAAACGATGGATTAGAGGCTCTTTTGACAATCAGCGGAGGGTACGAAGATGAGAGATATGGGCGATTATGACACCCAATTAGGAAAAATTCCAATGCGAAAATACACATAAACAAACCCCCTTTGTGTCTCTCTCTCTCTCTTTCTCTTATAGGTCTTAACGAGGTCACTCCTGCACTGCTCCCACATTTTCCAAGATTTGAGTACTGGACTCAATCTGCAAGAAACGGATTAAACAAATGTTCACTTGACACGTAGGAATAAACTCACCATTCGTTGTATTTAGTGACTGTAATACCCTTCGATTGATTACGTGCTTATGGATGATTGGCGAGGTTTGGCGAGTACCATGAGTTTGACCGTGGAGAATAGAAAAACCATCGAATCCCTATGTTCCAAATCACAACCCCTCGAATTGATCAAATTTCGAAATTTTGCCGTCACTTTTCAAACCTTTATATCTTCTAATTTATAATGTTTTACATGAATTTGAAAACTTTGAATGATAGTACTAATTGAGATCTATCAATTAAGATTCATATTAAATATTTTTTTAGATTTATATTAAAAAAAGGGAAATGCTAACGGGTGTCATAGTGCACCCGTTAAGAGTACAAAAAAATACAATTTAAAAGTAAATTTGTACTTTAGAGTACATCTTTAAGTGTACTTTAACGTACAAATGTACTTTTAAAGTGTACTTTTTTGTATAAGTGAGACCCACAAAAGTATACTTTTTGTATCTTTAACGGGTGCACTATGGCACCCGTTAGCATGACCTTTAAAAAAATATAATCAATTGAAAAGGCACAAACTTCCAAGCAAAAATGACCAACAAACACGAACGGAGAAAGTAATTCCTAACTGGCCCCAACTAGTAAACCAAGCTTGTTTGACTATGAATTTTGAGATTAAATTATTTTTACCTCCGGTTGAAACCCACGGATTCCGCCACCCATTGTGGGTATATGCGTTGATCCCAGTAATATTAATTTTATCTATTTATATTCTAGGGCCAGCAGAATAATATATATATGCTAAACATGATTTTTCAGCGGATCTTGATAGATGTATAGGAAATTAAATTTTGGTTTATAAAGTAGACAGTCACAGACACTTTAACATTAAAATTATTGACTTAAATCAAACTGTCCATTCTATAGATTAGAATTCAATTTTTGACATACCTATCAATATCTGATTAAGCTAATTTTTATGAGAATAACTACTATATGGACCCTATAATATGAACAGTTCAAATACCTACGATAAATACATGGTGGGGTCTAAAAATGACGGTGGTGGAAACAATGTTCACACCTAACACCTAAGGTGCAAGTAAATTTATCATGTTGTTGACATTGACATAAAATATAAGGAAAATAATATACTCCAATCTAATAAGTAGAAAGTGCATAGATATCCGAGAAAAATGTATTAATATCTGTGAAAGTATATTGATATCGGTGAAATGTGCATTGATATCCGAACTAGTGTCATGTCCTCGATTTTTAACATAACAAATAAACCTTTTCTCATAAAAGATATTACATAGATACCACGCATTTCCCTATCCAAAATATCTCACCTCGACCTTTCAATATTCAGTTACAAAATAATGGGTAGGGGACACCCATTTTCCATGAGAAATCATAAGTAAAGTGTCAAGTTATTACAATTATCCGAGTCAAAAGAGTTTAAAGGAGTTACAAGTTCATCTATCCAAAATAAAGTTCACTAGATGATCAAATGATTCTTTTCATTTATGCTTTCAAAAGATGCAACTCATTCCAGACACTCCACTTCATGCTCCTTGACGTGTACCTGAAAATGATAAGGTGAGCTACATAAGCCGAGTAGGAAAATCTTCTACTATTGCGATGCTAAATAGAGGGAGATGTCAGTAATGGTTCGACTCGAAAGTTTGGTTCCACTTTATCCATGTACGTATAAAATCTCTATTTAGCGTATCCGTGTCCATAAAACATTTTCCGTCACAAATCCTTTTTCGTCAAATCCATTATGTCAACAAACATTTCATTTATAACTCGATAACAAGAACTTTGTTTACTTCCTTCTATAACAAATAGATCTTTCGTCATTCTTTTATCTCAATAACATCCTTTCATATTTTCACAAATATACTCAAAAAATTTAGGACCCGTATTCCCCTGCCAAGATTCTGAGGCCTTGATACCCCAGCCAGAATTCATGGATCCTTATACTCATTTCCAAAATACACCGATTAGTGGTGCTAACAACCAAGATTGACGGGCCTCGTCACTCATGCCCAGCGACACACCTAACGGTGGTGCTAGTAATACCATTCCAAATAACTTCACTAACAAATTACTCATTTCCTCAAATCATTCAATGTTCACTTTATTTTATCGAGGCATTCCTGTTGGTTCCACACAAAATATCTCTAAGTATCGTGTAACTATTTATAATCAAAGTTCGGCATGCTCTTCTGACCAATCCACTAAACGAATTCATAATTGGAGTTGCAAAACTAAACAAGTTTAAAGAGGTTTTCAAGTGGGATTATGAGCATTTAGCGAAATAGTGCAAATGAGAACCAAACAAGAATTAGGAGAGAACCTTGATATAAGGACGAAACTTGATAAGGACTAGCCAAAGAACCATTATGAAGTACTTCTTATTTTCACAAATTGCCCAAGTGTCTCTCATGTGATTCTCAATGGTGTCCACGTGTTTATCACATAACATTAGGATATGCCAAAGCATTTACGCAATATTGTTTCCATTCCACATTGACATTAAACGGCGATGCAATTCCATAATTCGAATCTAAAAGTCCAACAATCAAAATACATATAGGGAGAGATAGATTTTCAACCAATTCAAGGAGGTCAATTAACCAAACTCACCAGTTCAAAAAAATAATAATAATAATAACCAAACTCAAGATCATTATCAATTCAAATCAAAACCCTAGTAAGGGATGAGTTTTCAACACAACAAAGAAAGATAAGATCAAGCTAGAAATTTATGCAACAAATCCACCATTGACACTTAGAAAAAAAAAAGAAAAAAGAAGAAGGAGATCCCTACCACAATGAGTTTCGAGAAAAACCCTAACCCCAATCGATTTAGACTCCAAATTCCAAGAATGAACTCCACCCAAGCTCCAATATACAATCAATCTATGTCAAGTAAAAAACAAGGTAAAAATATGAAATTTTGTTATATTTCCACCGTTTTGACCCCCGGCCATGTCTAACACATCCTCAACAATCCCAAACCACTTCACTACATCAAAACACATACTTCGACCCTCCACCGAACCCCCAGTACACAAATACATGCACCCCCAGCACACAAATACATGCACATACAAATACTCGACGGAAAAACAGTTAAACTTTCATTAAAACTCATCTACGTTACTCACAATGAATAAAAGAAAGTAATAAATTTACGGGTCTGTACAACTAGTTTGTCATTATACACATATTATCCTCCACCTATTGGATGGAAGTTAGCAAGACCCAAAATAAAAAATAGTACTAACCACTGTTTATGGTATGTACAGGAAAATGTATATTGAAAATATGAGCCTCGATTCCTACTCAATCTGTTTTTTTAGATTATTTGTTTTCAATAAAAATATGCGTATCAAATTGTCTTTTACGGCAAGCCTAACAGTTCTTAGCAAAAATGCAATTGAACAGTGAACATTTTCATTTTAACTACTCACATCTATATCAAAATATTCCAATAATATTACCTGTTTCTTTCTTATCTCTTAAGGAGAGGAGAGGAGAGGAGAGGAGGAGACAGAGAATAATAACTCGATAGATATATGAGTTAATCTGTAATAAAAATAAAGTAGCTAGGGTTTTGTTGAGTCTTTCAGTGGGCTCCTTTTGTGGTCTGCGCAAGATAAAATAACTACAAATATGAAAAATACTAGACTGTTGGGTTGCTCTTACGGCCTTAAACTTGGTGATAAAAAATGAGGCGACACTTTAATACACACTTCTTGTCTAGTTGTTTGGTTTGTTACTTAGTACTGATTTTGTTCATGATATTATTGTTAGCAATTTTCTGTAGGTGGGCTTACATAGATCATATAATTAGATATTGTATATTGTCAAATAAGGTTTGAGTGGTGTCGGTACTACCCATTAAGCCGTGATCGTCTAATAAATATTACCGGGTAATTGACAAATCTCTGTTAGCACGTATTTGGGTTGTATCACGTGCATTAAGTGGTGCGGGCTTATTTTTAAGTGTAGAGACCATTAAAGGCCCATTAGGGTTCCATCTATTATGATGGGCTATGATGGAACCATGGCCTATAAATATGTGGTTAAGTCCCCACTCCAAACCCTAATCTCTTTTCTCATACCATCCCATCGAGTGTGAGACTAAGGTCAAGATCAAGAGTAGGGCTTTGGAGGTGGAAGATGAACAACCACACACACAAGGTGTTCATCCTCCATGGCGACAGGTACGCATCCGCTATTATTTTCTTCAATGATTTGACATGAGTTCTTGGGTTTAGGGTTTCTTATGAAATCCTACAAGTGGTATCAAAGCCTCTTGTCAGATAATTGAGGAAAATATAAAGTTTTATTTTTCCTAAATTGAAAGAAGTATTACCCGTCGATTGGCTTGATCACAGTAATATCTTACTCTCGTTTTTCTCAGTCGGCATCTAGTTATGAGATTCTTTGATGATACATGTTCTATTCAATTATGTTTTTAGACTAATGTCATCAGGGAGATGGTGTTTTGAGGAAAATAAATACACGTTTTGTCTCATATGGGTTTTCTTGAATATTCTTTTAAATCCAACCACTACTTTGCTTTGTGGTTTGGTCTGCCGTAAGGATGTTTTTCCATCACGTACAACATATGAGATGGTCATGTGAACCCGACTTCAATTTCTGTATTTTTGCGACACCGATTATAGCCTTGCGGGTCTAGTCATCAATTTTTGATTCAAGTTTTGTGCATATGGATAAAGCTTTATGGGTAATCGATTTTCTGCCATGTAAGGGGTTTTGTGTTTTAGCTGCTAACATTAATGGGTTTCGGTTTTTCTGCCATTAATGGATTTCGAGATCAAGAATTTTATGGTCATGCGTTTGATCAATTAACAAACCCGACTGCAGTTTTAGTTTTTTTGGCGATAATCGATTGTATCCCCTATGAGTGTTGTTACTTGTTTCTAATATTGTTTTTAAAGATTGTTGAGGAAAACATAAATTTTTCCTCTTGGTGATTTGAGAAACTAGTTCAATCTGTATATTATTTTCGGCTCAATGTTCATGTAACCTCACCAGTATAATGTTGAGTTGAAAATACAGATATGGACGTGACATATAATGGGTTTGTTTAAATTTTGCCAAAGCGCCGACATATTCGAACATTTTGGTTTCATGTTTGGACACATACCGGTGATAAATCGTACTGATATCCTATGATATTAGTTTTATATGGAGGACAGTATATCAAACCCATTTATGATAGTAAAGATCTCGGTTATTAGCACATAGAAGTCAACGTTTTGTTTCTTTCGGTAGTTAATTATTTTTATCGACGGAAAAATACGAACTTGTTTTGGATGTATTGGTTTAATTTATAAAACTAATACTTGTTGCTATTGAGATGTTTTTTTTTTTTTGTTTCATGGCCATTAAAGTGTGCTAGTTTCAATGAAGTAATCAAAATAATGTTAAATTGGGGCATAAAGTTTATTTGGTAATCCATACCTGGGTTTTAGGAAAATTAAAGTAACAAGCCGCCAAAGTGGCTCTATTATGGAGATTTTCTTAAACTTGAAGGTAACAGTTTTGGATTACATAAAGTTACGCTTAGATCCATGCGGTTAATGATCGGCCCAAAGGAAGGTTATTATCTGGCCGGATTTAAACGGTATAAGGTAGTTAAATTTTGAATAATATAATTTTTAGAATTTACCTATGCGTTCAAAAGTCGGCCCAAAGGAAGGCTTTTGATTGGCCAGGTCTAATTTTATATTGTTCAGGTTAACTAACGAATTTACCTATGCGTTCAAAAGTCGGCCCAAAGGAGGGTTTTTGATTGGCCAGGTCTAATTTTGTATTGTTCAGGTTAACTAGCCTTATTTATTTTTTGAGAAGACCACTTGCGTGTTATAATTACTGTCCAAAGACTTGATTATGATGATGCGTTAGGTTTCTCGACAGGGCCCACCACTAAAGACATAATATTTGGTTTTATTTTATGTCTGTCTGTCTAAATTGTTTTGCCCCTACAATTAGACCAATTTTTGGCATGATAATTATAATCAAGTTTCTTATTTTTATCATCACACTATGGATATTTGTTGATTGTGAGCTTTTCTTTTTGTTATTGTAGTAAATACACACTCTATATCTGTCAAATTGAACAACATTCCAACATATTCTCATGGTTATTTGGGCACTAAGAAAAGAAAATTCAATCATAAGGGTAAGGGAACCTCACATACTGGGACTTCGCAGACAAATGTGCAACAGAAACTGGATAAAGTTATTCCCTGTTTCTTTTGCAAAAAGGCTGATGGTCATGTGAAGAAAGACTGTCCCAAGTATCATAAGTGGCTCGCAAATAAAGATAACCAATTTAGTTTTGTTTGTTGTGAATTTAATTTAGCTGAAGTACCACCCATCACTTGGTGGATAGATACGGGTGCCACTATTCACATAAGTGTGTCTATGCATGGTTGTCTAAGGAGCCGAATACCCAGTGATGCCGAAAGGTTTATTTATATGGGGGATGGCAATAAAGTTCGTGTTGAGGCAATTGGAGTCTATAGACTTAAATTAGAATCTGGTTTTTATTTGGATCTGGATGAGACTGTTTATGTACCGTCATTTAGACGAAATTTAATTTCTGTTTCCTGTTTGGACAAATCCGGTTATACTTGTTCATTTGGTAACGGAGGTTTCCGTCTTTTCCAAAATTCAAATATTATTGGTATTGGATCTCTAGTTGATAGTCTATACAGGTTAGACTTGGATGCCTCTCACTTAAAGTTTAATGAAACTTTGCATGTTGACAACTATGGTACAAAGCGAAAATTAATTAATGAGAACTCCTCTGTTTTGTGGCACAAGCGTTTGGGGCATATCTCGAAAGAGAGAATTGAAAGGCTTGTGTCAAGTGGAATTCTTGATCCTCTTGATTTTTCAGATTTCAAAATCTGTGTTGAATGCATAAGGGGAAGCAAACAAACATAAGGAAATTTGGTTCAAAAAGGAGTTTAGACATTTTAGAAGTGATACATACCGATATTTGTGGTCCATTCCCTACGGCTTCTTGGAATGGTCAACGGTATTTTATCACTTTTACAGATGACTATTCTCGTTGTGGGTATCTGTACTTGATACATGAAAAATCACAGGCATTGGACGTTTTTAAGGCCTATAAAGCAGAAGTTGAAAATCAACTTAATAAGAAAATTAAGGCTGTTAGATCTGATCGTGGTGGTGAATACTACGGTAGATATGACGGATCAGGTGAACAACGTCCAGGGCCTTTTGCGAGATACTTGGAAGAATGTGGGATCGTACCTCAATACACCATGCCAGGGACACCACGTCAAAATGGTGTATCTGAGAGACGAAACGGGACCCTTAAGGATATGGTTAGAAGCATGATAAGCAATTCCTCTTTACCTGATTCCCTTTGGGGAGAAGCCTTAAAGACTGCAATTTATATTCTAAATCGAGTACCAAGTAAAGCAGTATCTAAAACCCCATACGAGTTGTGGACTGGAAAGAAGCCTAGTCTTAGGCATTTCCATGTTTGGGGTTGTCCAACTGAGGCTAGGCCTTATAGGCCCAATGAAAGAAAATTGGACGCAAGAACAGTTAGCTGCTATTTTGTTGGATACTCTGAAAGGTCAAGAGGTTTTAAATTTTATTGTCCTTCCACAAATACCATAATTGAGATGGATAATGCCAAATTTATTGAGGATGTTGAAAGTAGTGGGAGTGCACAAACAAGGAATTTTTTATTTGAAGAGGAACAAGTTGAGGTTCCTATGATTCCAATTGAGACTATTGAGGTGGTTACACCTGTACTTGTACAGAATGCGGATGCAAACCACCAAACTAATAATAAGTTGCCTCCTACTAATACAGAAGAACCACAACAAACTCAAGTAGAGGTGCCACTTAGGAGATCCAATAGGGAGAGGAGATCAGCGATTCCTGATGATTATATGGTTTATCTCCAAGAACATGGTTTTGATATAGGATTGGAAGATGACCCCATATCTTTCAATCAAGCCAAACAAAGTGTTAACTCCCTAAAATGGATGAATGCCATATTGGATGAGTTAAAGTCCATGAGTGACAACGACGTTTGGGATCTTGTCGAATTGCCTAAAGGTATCAAGCCTGTTGGTTGTAAATGGATATTTAAAACCAAACAGGATTCGAAAGGCAATATCGAAAGATATAAAGCACGTCTTGTTGCTAAAGGCTTTACTCAAAAGGAAGGCATTAACTATAAAGAGACTTTCTCTCCGGTATCATCGAAAGACTCTTTTAGGATTGTTATGGCACTTGTGGCTCATTATGATTTAGAGCTTCACCAAATGGATGTAAAGACTGCGTTTCTCAACGGTGACATTGAAGAAACCATATATATGGTGCAACCAGAAGGTTTTGAGACTAAAGGATCAGAACATTTGGTTTGCAAACTAAAGAAATCCATTTATGGCTTAAAGCAGGCATCCCGTCAATGGTACCGAAAGTTTGACCAAGTAATGTCCTTTATGGTTTTAAGGAAAATGCTATAGATCAATGTGTTTACCTTAAGAATAGTGGGAGTCTTATGTATGATGTAGTTTGTACGCGCCCAGATATTGCGTGCATAGTTGGAATGCTTGGTAGATATTTGTAAATGATATGCTCACATATCGGAGAATCTAATTATTATTGTTGGATATTCGGACTTCGAGTTTGTTATTGCTTGCTATAAAGTAACAGAGTAAGCGCTGTGGTTGCAGAATTTTATCACCTGGCTTCATACTGTTGGTAACTCGAGAAGCCAATAAGGATTTACTGTGATAATCAGGCTGCTAAATTAGGACAAGAGTTCGTCAAAATCAAAGCATATTGACATCAAGCTTCTTGTCGTTAAGGAAAGAGTTTAGAATCGTCTTATGTCAATTGAGTAGATTAGCACAGAATTCATGATTGCGGATCCGCTTACTAAGGGCTTACCACCTAAAGTGTTTAAGGAGCATGTAGCTCGTACAGGAGTGGTTAGTTCTAGTGAAGTATTTGATTAGTGGGAGTTGTGCTACTCATATTATTAATTATTTGACTTTTGTGGTGATCACTTTTGGTTTATTGATGATTCTGAAATAAAGTTGCATATTTTCAAATTGTGGTATATACATGAGGTTTTGAATATATGCGTGACTTAGGAACTCTGTTGAGTTATAAGGTTGGACTAGTTGGAAATAGGCATGCTAAAGGATCACATTTGCATGTAATTTTCATGCTACACTTCCGTACTTGATCTATGTTGTTGAATGCATAGATATTTGTGACCATGGATGGGACCTGTCATGATAAATATGGCAAAGGCCGCCATGATCCTATATTTGTGTTTTCAATGGACCAGATTGTTTTGAGATGTCACTCATAAATTTTGACAATAAAAGTTTGAGCTCTTAAAGTTTACAATGTCTAATATCTGGATGACCTATGTGGCCCAAGTGGGAGATTGTTAGCAATTTTCTGTAAAATGCTTGACCGTTCGGGTGATTAAGATTTAACTAAGACTTTCGTCCCAAGCGTAGGACTATCGACCGGTGCAGCACAATAAATCCGGAAGTACCGGAGTCGAACCACAGAGACGGTCTATGGTGTTGACCCAAACAATGCTAGCTATACGTTTGTAACTGGCTCTCAGGTAGCCACCCTTTGCTCAATTGGTTTAATTAATTATCTAACTTGAACTAATTTAATTACTGAACTCTGAATTTAAACAGGAGAGCACAGCCGTGGGCACTACGGTGCCCACAACTAGTCTAATCCACATTCACTCGGGCCACAATTATTTAATTAATAGGTTTAAAAATATGGAATTAGTTCCTAACAAGTGCACACCACTTGTCACCAATTCCTGCGCAATTTAGAATGGGCGATGCCCGGGTTTTGTTTGCTAGAAAAATTCCGTATTCAGAAACTGCGCATCAATTAAAGTGATTCGGCACCGAGGTGGAATATGAATCAGCCTAGCCACGGGACACCTTGTCCCGCGGCCGCACTCAATACGACTACTCACACATATTAAAATAAAGTGCAGAAATCAAAATAATCTTAGATCTAGACATGCTTGAAAGATTAAATATGAAGAACAATAGAGAACAATACCGTAATTGCAAAGAAAGAATTTGATTTTAATTAGCAATACGGAACACCAATCCAAAGCTGGAATTCTGAAAATCCAGAACAAACTTGAAACGTAGAATGCTGAAGTAAAAACTGTAGCCGAACTTCGAAAAGTAAGAAAGCTAATAATAATTCGTGGAACCCTACTTAGCCCCAAAAACGGGGTATTCATACCCCCTCCCGAAGTCAAAATCCGTAACAAAGTCAAAAACCAATTATAACGCACTCGGTATCGATACAGGAGAAGTCCTGTATCGATACCCATACGTTCTGTTCGCGTATGATGAAACGGGTATCGATACAGCAAAAGACCTGTATCGATACCGAACCCTCTAACTTGCTTCCTCAGCTTGCTTGGACGTCCCCACTTGGGTCCCACTAGTTCCCTACGTGCTTGACCGCCATGTGTCCACTTCATGCGCTCTTTCCAGCCTGTTCCCTACAAAACAACCAAAAACAAGAAAACCCAAAGACACACCGCATCAAGTGAAAAATAGAATAAAACCGCGCCTCTAACGCGTTAATTAGCCCTACTTAGGCGCTTATATCTAGAGATATTGCGCGCCTATCAGTGGGCCTACATAGATCATATAATTAGATATTGTATATTGTCAAATAAGGTTTGAGTGGTGTCGGTACTACCCATTAAGCCGTGATCGTCTAATAAATATTACCGGGTAATTGACAAATCTCTGTTAGCACGTATTTGGGTTGTATCACGTGCATTAAGTGGTGCGGGCTTATTTTTAAGTGTAGAGACCATTAAAGGCCCATTAGGGTTCCATCTATTATGATGGGCTATGATGGAACCATGGCCTATAAATATGTGGTTAAGTCCCCACTCCAAACCCTAATCTCTTTTCTCATACCATCCCATCGAGTGTGAGACTAAGGTCAAGATCAAGAGTAGGGCTTTGGAGGTGGAAGACGAACAACCACACACACAAGGTGTTCATCCTCCATGGCGACAGGTACGCATCCACTATTATTTTCTTCAATGATTTGACATGAGTTCTTGGGTTTAGGGTTTCTTATGAAATCCTACAATTATATGTATATAGGAGTATTTTTTATAATTAGGTGTTCAGGTCAACATACGCGTACTTTGACTAATTGTGGAGATCATAAACTCAAGTTCACCATCTGGAGCCTCACTTAAAGCCAGAGTAAATGCTCTGTATAGAGTGACCCCAAATGAGTTGATAGCATTTGAAAGGTTTCAAATTTGAAATCCTAAGAGGGAGTAAACCCCTAAGTCTTACGCTTTGATCACCGTTGGAGTTTTATGATATAATATTTTTATAAAAGGAAATTTGTGGTCCAATATATGATTTCATTTTTGCTCGAGTGATGAGATTTTGTGGTACGATATATAGAATCATCTATACTTTTGTGGCCGAATTTTTGGTCTGGCATAAGTACGAATTTTTGGAAGGACTGGTGGGTTGGAGAGAGCACCCTTGACACTTTGTACCCAGGACACCATACTACCATGAACACAAAAGTCTCTAGTCTGATTGTTAATGGGATGTGGGATCTTCTTCCTATTGATAACATTGTTGATGAGTATACCAAAAGTCTGATTCTTCACATTAACATTCCCCAATTTTCCCAAGTTGCAGATCACCCCACATGTGTTAACTCTGGTAATGGTATGTTTTCATCTTCTGCTGCTTATGATCTGATTTCCAGGGAGGCGGATGACCTCACAGGGTGGCAATGGTTTTGGAAAATAAAAACTCCGGCCAAATTTAAAAAATTTATCTAGCTTATTTTTCATAACAAACTTCCCACTAATCTCTTGAGAGCTAGAAGAGGCATTGTTACCATGGATACTTGCCCTAGATGCAACAATGCCCCTGAGGATTTAAACCACCTCTTCAGAGGTTGTATTAAAACTATTGAGCTCTGGGATCAGTTGAAAGTTAGACATTTGAATAGAATTGGTTTTGAAAGGCCTATCAAGGATTGGATTACTCTTCATTTAAAAAAGAACACTAAAATTGCTTCCTGCAATCCAGTTTTGCTTTAGAAAACTCTTTTCATTACTACACTTTGGCAAATCTGGAAAGATAGAAACAAAAAAAGTTTTGACAACTTTGATGTCAATCCATCAGTTAGCTCTAAAGCAATTTGGAGCTATGCTCATGAGATTGACGAGGCCTTTAAACCAAATCTATCAAATGTCTTACGAAATCAGAGACTTACTTTGTGGACTACACCTTTTGCAGGGGAACTCAAGCTAAACACAGACGGGTGCTGGTATGACAACAACAAAGCTGGCTTTGGAGGTCTATTCAGAGACGATAAAGGAAATTGGTGCCTGGGATACTATGGAAAATTCACAGCCGATTCAAGCCTTGAAACCAAAGTATGGGGTATCTACAAAGGTCTCACTATTATTCTGGAGAAGGGTTGGTCAAATGTGAAAATTGAATCTGATGCGTTGGTGGCAGTCAATCTCATCAACGAAGGCCCCAACAACAACCACCCTTTGAGCACAATCATCAATGATGCTAAGACGATCATGATCGGAACAAACTCAACACTCTCTCACGTGTACCGAGGAGCCAACGAATGTGCGGATCACCTAGCAAGAATTGGAGCAGAGCAAGAGGAGGAGCTTAAGATTCTAACCAATAGCCCTCTCTCGATCAAAGAGTTTCTCAATAGAGATGGCCTTAGGCAATTCCTGGACTAGTTTCTTGTGTGTTTGTTTCCTTTGGCCTGCCTTCAATCTGTGGGGCATAACTTTGTTTCTTTAGTTTTGTGTTATCAATTTCCGAAGTACCAAAAAAACAAAAATAAGTACGAATTTTTTTATGGCCCAACATATGAATTTTGTGGTCTTAAAAGCCAGAGCTTATTAAGTCTTGATCCTCTTATCGACTTTTCGTCTTTTTTAGCTTTTTGCTTAAAAAGTCCAAACACTCTCAAGTTTTTTTTATTTATTATTATTTAAAAAAAGGTCCCAAAAGCTCAATTTTTTTTTCTCTTAATCCAATACAACAACCACCTTTACTATTTCCTACATAAATGGCTTTAATTAAAGTGTAACATAACAAAGGATTTTATTGCAATTTACTCATGTAGTCGAAGAATGCAATTTTTTTACAGTGCCTTCTTTTGGGTTCAAAACTTCAAATGAAGTGCAAAAATACTCCCTTATCAGTAGGTGATGATACTTGACAAAAGCTCGTAGTTTTACAATTAATTAAAAAAATACTAATTTTTTGGTACATCGAATAATGTTGGAGATAAGCAACAAGTTGCCTGAAGTTTTTTAGTAGTAAATGCACAGAATATTACTACGTCATTCCAAGGATAAAATAGCCTACAATGGATTATGTCTCAGATCGATATTCTGCTCATAATTTTACAATTAATCAATAATAGTCAATGTTTGGTACATCGAATAATGTAGGAGAAAAATGGACAAGTTACCTAAAGCTCTATAAATAAAAGAACATAATAATATTAGATTTTGCATATGGTTGTAGATCGGGATTAGTCACAATGAGTAGATACGTCATTGCCAAAGTAATTTTTTTTCAGTATTTTTTGCATGAAGAAATGTTGGTATACAAAGTATATATGTTTTGACCTGAGACGGAGCTTTTAAGGGGGAGGTATTGAATATATGACTTATCGAGTGACACATCCATATTTAATTCCTCGCTCCATCCCTGGTTTTGACATCTCCGGCTGAAAACATACTTTGTTTATAACTTAAGGAATATTCCTTGTCTAAAACTACTGGAGGGGAGCCCATTTTACAAAAAGGGTCAAAGATTTTGATTTAAGAAAATAAAACCGAATTGATAATCCAATCAATGCGCTAATTAAGCTCCCTTTTAATAATAATAATAATAGTGCCTTTGACTAAATTTTTGGCCTCTTTATGATTCATTTGGAAAATAATAATAATATGTGTACAACAAAAGTCTCCAACATGGCTCCAACACACTCACATGATGTGTGGTGTGTGTGGACTCCATACACCATGTGAGCTATGTCTATGTTGGAGACTTTTGGTGTACCTCTATCGTTTTTGTTTGGAAAAGTTGTCTTCAAGCGTCACACAATAGTGTTTGGTCAAGTTAAAGACAAGGCATCTGGGTAAAAGTGTAATGGTCTTTTAACACAGTTTTTTGGGCCATAAAATACCAGTTCTGCATAGGAAATGAGTTGCTAAAAAATCAAAGGCAAAAAAGAGACTGTCTTTTATAGTACTAAAGCATACCAAAAAAATTCTCTAAAAAATTTGTCCAAAGGGGGGTCTAAAAATAGTTCGAAGAAGATTTTCAGAATATGCAAGGTATTCAATAGAATTTTGCACTCTATCTCAGAACCCACCATGTTGGCTTGGGTCTTTTATGTGCGCACAACTTGAAATTAGACTCAACCACATTTAGAGTTTTTCGACTTTCAAAGCTCAGTAGGCCAAATCCAAGATTTCGTTCGGCTATTATGAAAGTTGGACCACTAACAAGCAAGGGCCTCTTCCATTCCTGATTCCACTGACACAGTGTTGAGTAAAAAGAAAACTACATATTGTTTTTAATAGTTGGGTTAGAATCGTTAGATATCGTTCTTATAGACGGATTACTTAGACCTCATTCTAAGCTTCTACCAAGATAAGCTCTTGAATTTACAGTAAAATGATAAATACCTTTCGCAAAACGAATATAGAGAGAACTCTGAATTTGATGGAAGGATGGATGAATTTTTAATTTATTTGTCCTTTGGTTACAACTCTATTTTTAGGTATAGAAATCCTAGTTTTGGTGGAAACCAAATTACTTGTTAATCAACAAATTATGAGAAAGTAAATAACAAATAAAAAACGAAATTTGTAGATTTGGATTAGGTCCGAATTGGTAAATAAAAATATACCAAAATAAGCGGCATGAAAGAACGGAAAATTCCTAAAAAAAATAAAATTTGAATCTTGTAGACCAAGAATCAAAATGAAATGGGAAAATAAAAACAACTCTAATAAGAAAACATAATATTTCCACAACTATATAAAAGAACATTCCTGCGCAAAATCATTCCAAGTATTGTCCATGTCCACCACCCACTACAAGTCCAAAACATTGAGATACCCTTTTGAGAGTGATTCTATTTGAATAAAAAAATATTCTCTTTAGCCCCAAATTTCTTCTCACATCCACTTACTCCAAACTTCCCTTCTCTTTAACAAACCCTAGATTTGATTTATTTTACCTCATTCATGAATTACCACAATCAATCATCACTCTTCTGTGACCGTTCGCCAAGTTTCGAGTCTATTCTACGAATTTTATTTTTAATCACCAAGGAAAATTGAGTTCTTCAGAAAGTTAATGTTGTGTATATCAATACGATAAGAGAGTTAACTGAAATTGCGTTAAAAAAAAAAAAAAAAAGGTGAAAAAAATGGGGAAAAAGTTTTATTGATTGAATCAGAGATGGTTTCAGAGGGGATCCTTTTGTCCCTTTCTTTACATCTACATCTGATTGATTTCTCGCTCAAGTAATCACCCCACTTATACGGAAATAAAAATGGAATAACAAATTCTAACAAACTGGATGACCACCGCCTCGATTCCAATCAGCTGCGACCAACTCCATCACTCCAAGTCTCCAACTGTGCACCAACCAATTGCATGCAAGCTGTACTGATGCTTCTCAATTACAACCAGTTTGTTTAGCTTTATGCAAAAAGATTAGGTTATTGATGCTTCTCAATTACAACCAGTTTTATTCTATCCCATTGACAGTTGCCAAGCTTTATGCAAAAAAGGCCTCTGTACATAAATGCATAAACATACTTGTACAAACAACGGCGATACATACACTCCCTAGGAGCCACTCTCAGCCACACCCTCTCTCACACGGGGTGTAGTCCCCACATCTGGGCCCCACACCCCATGTGAGAGAGGGTGTGGCTGGGAGTGGCTCCCAGGAAGTGTATGTATCATTTTTCTTGTACAAAATGATTGTTGTTAGCGAAACCCATTGCAATAACGTTGTACTTCAAAGAGCGCTTTGAAGACGGATAAGGAAAAGAATGGAAGGAATGAAACTCCTGCTTCGAGATTGAATTGAGCCAATGGGACGACTCAATGACACCACAACATGGGTGGGTCCTTCTATCCCCTCAATTATTCAAAATTGGGTTGAATTTACTTAAAAACGGGTAGTATTCACTAAATTCATGCCTCGTAAATTGAGTCAATGGGACGACTCAATGACATCACCACATGGGTGGGTCCTCCTCTCTCTCCCTTAATAAATCAAAATTGGGTTGCATTTACTTAAAAAAAGGTAGTATTTACGAAGTTCATGCCTCGTAAATTGAGCCGATGGGACGACTTAATGACAACGCCACATGGGTGAGTCCTTCTCTCCCCCTCAATTATTTAAAATTGGATTGCATTTTGTTAAAAACGGGTAGTATTTACTAAGTTCATGCCTCGTAAATTGAGCCGATTGGACGACTCAATGACACCACCACAGATTGGTTCTTCTCTCCCCCTCGATTATGCAAATTTCGGTTGCATTCAGTTAGAAACAGGTAGTATTTACCAAGTTCATCCCTCATAAATCCTTATTGTTTTGCACCGATGGAACTACTCACTTACACTACCACATGGGTAGCTTAGGGTTAGGGTTAGGGTTAGGGTTAGGGAGTAGAAAGTAACACTTACACTTGTGTGGGTTAGGGTTATGATTAGGGCTACGGTGAGTTTTTAGTTTTTGCCAATACATAAGGTTGTGATGAGGAGATACCCTAAATCCGAAATCCCCTCCAAATGGATCGAAACTCTCATGGCACGTTTGGCACTAATCTGGTTATCGATTTTGTAATTAGGTAGTTAACGGGGAGGGAGACAGAGAGTTTGGGTTTGGCAAAGACAGGGCCAAGAGGGGTCTGATGAAGAGGTGAATGAGATTCACAATTAGTCCCAAATATTTTGTTTGGCTTTTATGTTTTTAGATTTAGTTTTGTAAGGGTATTTTAAGGATTAAATTGAGATTCAAGAATGAAGGGCAAGTTTGGATTTTTTCTTGGGGTTGTGTTTAGCAATTTCTGGGTTTTTATTAAGAATGTTGTGTGATTAGTTTTAAATTTGTTGCATTCACAAAAAAGAGGGTTGCGAATTGATCTCGCCAAAAACTATCCAAGAAACCAAATATCACATTAACCTAGCACTTGATCATATTGAATGATGAAATGCCGCAAAGAGAGAAACTAGAGGGGGAAAGAGAGCCACAAAGAGAGACGTGGAACAAGAGAGAAGAAAGAATTTCGAGAGCTACGAAGAGGTATGAAAAATTTGAAAGGTTTATTGTAATTTTTACTTTGTTATTTTGAAAGTATTATATTTAACGAGGACACACATATGTTAAGGTTTGGAATGGGCTCAACAAGAGGATTCTAGCCGTCTAGGCCTATGTAAGAATTCGACTCAAAATATGGTTCTTTTGACTATATGGGCTTCTGAGATGGGCCGAATCAATGGTCTGGAGTGGGTTCTCTCACCATAAAAACTTTCTGTGTGTGGGGTGGGGGCATGTGGGACAGTAGACAAATTTTGTTGCAGCTGGAAAGGAGGATGTAGAGGTGAATTTGTCCACTGAATTATTTCTAGTTTTCCTTCCCTGAATCGTCAGATTATTCCCACTCTTCAAGGTATGTAAGATACCTCAGCTTACATGCTCTGCCCACATGAACTGGCGGGGACCATTATATATATATATATATATATAGAGAGAGAGAGAGAGAGAGAGAGAGTTGAGAAGGAGCATGGCCAATGGTCAGGGGTGGGTTCACATGAGCAGTGACTGCCTGCTACTACTACTATTTGTGTCCAGATACAAATTATGCCCTGTGACTCTCTGACCCTCCCCTATCTCAGTTGACTACTTCTCACTTTTGGAGAACTTCAAAGTTCAATCTATCATCTTGGTGAGTCTTGAATTTCACCTTTGCCACGACAGAATAGGGGGGGGGGGGGGGGGGGGGGGGAATTTTAGGGTAATTAGAGAAGGGATTATTTATCCCATATTAATGAAAATGGAGGACACTAGCTAGTGTATAGCAATCTTTTTGTATGGTGTATAGGAGGGATTTGTGGTGACATCAATTATTTTATGGTTGGAAGTACCGGAATCAATATTGCAAAGAATGGAAGGAATCCAATCCCCATTGGCTATTGCACCAAGCTTTATAATTTTAGAGACGAACTGAGTCGAGTCTGAGTTTTAGAATATTCAAGTTTATTTATTTAGTACTTTCTACGTCCCTTTTTAAATGATCCATATGGAAATACGTGCAATTTTAAACCCCCTAAAAAACATATTTCTGTATATAACTTTTTAATTTGTTTTATACCAAATTAAAGTGCTCATTGAGTACTTTAATTTGGTGCAAAAAAAATTTTAAAAACGTTATACGAAAGTACATTTTTAAGCGTCCGCAAAAGTACACGTTTCTCAAATAGATCACTTAAAAAGGGACGGAGGGAGTAGTATTTAACAAATTCGAGCTCGAGTACAAACCCAATGAAAATTTGACAACCCGAGTTTGAGCAAAGTTGACCTAGGCTTGACTAAGCTAAAGCTTTGTTAATGAGCCTTAATAAGAAAAAGAAATAATTTATCTAAGCTCGCATATAGGTCTACAACGGCAAAAAAAAATTGTAATTATGTACTGACGAGTCAATTTCCGGTGCGGTAGGTCTCGGTCACCTGGAAGAAGGGACTTGACACTAGTGTGGTGCCAGCCAACACCCCTCTGATGCCTAAGTCAGTATATTTGTGGATATAGTAGAGTAAAACTCAAGCAATTAGAGGTGTAAGAGTTACCTTATGTATCCTCTTTGCACGAGGATTGACTATATAGGCGATTTAGGACGTAGAGTTCTTTTAAGACTAAATTGTAAGACAGTTGAGTGTTGATAAGGATAACACCAATAGAGTCCAATAACCGGAGTCCTCCTACCCCTTCTGGAAAGGGACCATGATAAGCGTTGCACCAGTCATGGCCAAGCATATCATTCCGTCGAGTTAAGCAGGCTTGATTGGTTTCACACCTATCATGTAAATAAACAAGTTGACCTATAAATAACTATTAAAAAATACCCATATACAAATTCGTAGTCTATGTAAAAGCTTATACACAGAAAACACAACTAATAAAGTTTTCAGTAGGTATCTATGTTAGTTTATACACATACAATATATGTATATATATTCAAGTTATACGTAAAAATTTCATTGCATACGTATACTTTTGGTTCACTAGTCTAATCAAACCGAATACAGTTCAATTCTGGTTAGTTTATCAAAGAGGCCTAAATGTGAGGCTCGGATTTAATTCATTTAATAGACGAATTCAACACGAATGAGTCTTTATCGAGTTGAGTCTCGAATAGTTTGGTTGATTTGCAGCCCTATTCCAAACAATCTGACTGCTGATTAGATTTGAAGTGGCTTGATTAGTAGTCTAAATTTGACTTCAACCCATCAATCTACTCTGGCAAATCTAGTGATAAGATATCAAATCTTACAAATCCAATCTCAAAAGTCATGAAGCTACAACTCCCCTTAATCTCCAACATGGCCTATTCAAAAAACGAGCTTGAAAATGGAGTATAGCATGATGCATATACAACTGTCTAATTGGAAGAGCCAAGTCCCAGTTGAAGAGAAGCAATTGATACGGCTGCTTTTTCATGAATCTCGTGATTCGTATTAAATGTAGGGGGAATTAATGTTTCAAAAAGACAAGAAATTTGGCTTGAAAACAAAATGGATCAAGGACTATCTTCTTGCTGAAAATGGAATGAATTCAGCCACACAGAAGAAATACTTGAGGGGTCATCTAATCTGGAACAATAGAAACGTTCATGGACTCCAATTGCGCGAGCGTTCTGAAATTTATTATTGAAAATGGCGAATACCCTTTTCATTGTTTACGAAACGGAAAAGTATTTGGTACACACGCCCCAATTTGGATATACAATACACTCTTTAGGAGTTTTTTTTGCCTAAGATATGAATTTTGTGGGAGTTCATTTTACGAATTTTTGAGTTATTTTTAAGAATTTTTGTGGTCCAACATATGAATTTTTGTGGTCCAATCTATAAATGTTATACTAAAAAATGAAGGTGCAAGGTCAAAAAAGATGACTCAAAGTTATGAATTTGGGTGGTGTCTTTTATGAATTTCGGTTGTCCAATATATATATATTTTTTATGTTCAATTACGAAAATTTGTAGTGAGTTACCAATTTGTATGACTCAAAATACAAATATGCATACCGTACTGCTGTACACCCCATTTAGAGGTGTGTACACTAAGAGCATCCACAACAAGGCTCCACAAATTTTGAGCCAAAAAAATTATTGAACAGTGTTTTATTTACTCACGTCCCTTTCAACACTCCAACAATACTACCTATATTACCTCTCTACTATTAAAATACTATTTTTTACTTTTCAAAATAATATAATATATAACCCATATATACATACACCCCCATATATACATATTGCCATATACATACAAAGCCATAACCCAGATCTCGAGCAAACCCATTTCTCGCCGTTGAACCCATATCTCGCCGTCAGCCACCCATATCTCGCTGTCGCCGTCGAACGAAGCTCGGTGTGCCGTCGCCGTCGAACGAACCCCCAAACCCCCAGATCCCGTCGGCCACCCATAACCCAGATCTCGAACGAAACCTAGATACTACCGTCGCCGTCGAACGAAGCCCGGTGTGCCATCGCTGTCGAACGAACCCCCAAACCGCCAGACCCAGACCTCCAGAACACGCCGTCGCCAGATGCCGTCGAAACCCATCCGGCTGACCCAGACCTCCATCGTGGAGAGAGAGAGAGGGTGAGGGGAAAATGATTAAAAAATTAATTGGGAGTGAACAGTGGTTGAACAAATATGGGGTGATTTGGGGAGCCACTGTTCACGTTTGTATTTTGTTCACCCGTTTGAGTCGTCTGTTGGAGGCCATTGTTGCTCCTGATCTCGGTAAAATAGGGAGAGGAGTGGTTTTGGGTCGGCTGTTGTGCTTGCCCTAAACCTTGTTCTTATGAAATATATCAACCTCTCACTTTACTAGCTTGTTATAAATTATGGTCCACACATAAAGTACTATCATAAATTTTGGCGAGCATAATGTAGCGACATCTATACTATATATTAAAGAAAAATTGTTTTCTAAAATGAAAAGAAACCTCCACATCGTTTCTCTCTCCTACGTGGCTTTTTCTTACTTTTTCTTTCATTTTTACCTAATTTCACTTATTTTCTCTCTCTCTTTTTATTAACCAGTATTGTACCCTTTTGATACACGAGACCGAAAAAAACACCAATGTAAATTCTTTTTTGTTTTCCCATGCATTAAACATGTAAAACGCTGGCTTTTTTGCCGATATATACCAAAATATGAAACAATTCATCAAAATATACCATTTCTCAATCTATTTTTAAAAATATGCCATGCCGCATGTAGGAAATGCGGCATCCTACGTGGCACGCGAACCCCGTATCCCACGTGGCTGAGTTGTCCAAAATATGAACATGTTATTTGATAACGGTTTTTAGGTACAATATGAAAATAAATGGCATATATATATGGCTGCTATTTTTTTTTAAAAAAAAGGGTCTATAGCAACGGTTTCAAGTATTGCTATAGCTGCTATTTAAAAATAAAAATAAAAAGCCTATAGCAACAGTTTCAAGTATTGCTATAGCTACTATTAAAAAAAAAAAAAACAGGTCTATAGTAACAGTTTCAAGTGTTGCTAAAGTCCAACAATGGTAAGTGTCAGAATTGTGGTATAGTGACGGTTGTACGCGTTACTAAAGCAAGCGTTACTAAAAGGTATGGTGATTCCAACGGTTGGTAAAAGCGTTACAAGAACCCTATAGTGACGGATATCTTGCAACGCTTCATCCGACGGTTGCACAAACGTTGGTGTAGGTCTTCTGGGCCTTTAGTAACGGTTTTGGCTATCTCTTGCAACATTTTCAACTGTTGCACAAGTCAGAAATTCTTGTAGTGCACCTAGGCAAATGCAGCAGGTTGGATATGCGGCATTAGGGTTTCGAATTTTGAATACCGCAGATTGAACACGCATACATCATTCAACATTCTCCCTATTAGAGCTCTGCGACTTTGGGCAAAAAGTGTGATCTCGGGCGATTCCCACCACCCCCGTCGACCACGATCCCCACCACCGCCGCCGACCACACTGCCTCCACCTCCGGTACCTATCTCACTCATCAATCACCGCCGCCGACCACACTGCAAATCGTGTTCCCATATTTGGAGCTCGAGAGAGACTTTCGGAGTGGCTTGATTTACCCGTCAAGGTACGGAGTTTTCTCACCATTCTTGATTATTTTAGTCTAAGATTGTTTGGTTACTGTTTATGAAGATGCTGTTACTCTAGGATTTGCCTATCAGAAAATATAGTAAGGCTAGCCTTGTCGTTATGAAGGACTCCATGTACGGAACTCTAAGACATTGTTTGAATTAAGCTAATCAAAATGAAATTAATTTCTCAGCAGTTTTGATGAGGATGCCTATACAACATAGTTTTAAATAGCGGTATCGGTCGCGATATCGGTGTATCGGGACGTATCGGCGATACGTCGCGGGAATCGGATGTCTCGGCCGTGAATTTTTTAAAATCATTAGCAACTCATACAAAACCTTATGGTACAGGTTTTTTTGCCTCATTAGCTTAATTTGTCATATTTTAGACGATCTTAGAACATATAAATACTTATTATTTTCCTTAAAATTCTGTAAAATACATACTATATACTTTAAATTTTTGTGTTCTGGTTTTTTAAAGGAACAATTCGATTTCCATCTCCAAATACTCAAAGGAAAAACACCCAAGAAAATCTTGTCACACTTAAATATGCTCTGAGGCGGCTCTCCTATATGTGTAGTCTTCAAAATCCTAGCAAACCTTATAAATAAGCTCTAGGAGCTGCCTAAAGTAATTTTGGTAAATTTGAAATTGTTGAATCATGTCTAAGTCTCCACCTCCAATTCGAAATTGTTGAATCATGCCGTACTCCTCTGGCTTTTCCTTGAAGGACAAGAAGAAAATTCCCACAATTTCGTCACACGAGTGTATGAGTAAAAAGAACTAATAAGTATAACTTAATATACCATTTCTAAGTACAGGTAAAATTAGTGGAGTTTCCGAAATGCTAAAATAAAAAAAATTGCTACGGTATAATGCCTCATGTGGCACATGCGGCATACGGTTAAATGCCGCATGTCCAACCAGTTAAAAAAAAAAAAACCTGCGGCATTTGCCTAGGTGGACAGCTCGGCCATGTGGGATACGGGGTTCGCGTGCCACGTAGGATGCCGCATTTCCCACATGCGGCATGGCATATTTTTAAAAATAGTTTGAGAAATGGTATATTTGATGAATTGTTTCATATTTTGGTATATATCGGCCAAAAACCCGAAAAACGCTAGTATTACACATGTATTTCAGATAAGTTATATTTACTTGTTTATGATGACTGGATTGATCCAACTAATCTTTCAGCAATATGTAGTCCCTCGTTTCACATACACCAGTTATGGGAATAGTAATCTCAAAAGAAAGTGAATAATGAAATTCAAAGTTATAGTCTATAATTTGATATTCAAACTTACTCTTTTTGTCCTCAATCATTGATCACTTTTAGTAGTCGCTTCTTGATTCAGATCAACAAACAATGAATTTATTTAGGAGAAACACCCTTTGTTTTTATCCGAAAGTGAGCACGAAGAGAGCATCTGTTTAAGAAAATTACTACTATCCTATCACTCGCTAGTTATTCCATAATTTCGGGACACATCCTATCGTCCTATCAAAATAGATATTTGTGTATGTCTCATGTACTTCATTGTGAACGAATTGAGGGTGGTGTTAAGCAATAAGCACACTACAAGAAAAATCACTTTTGGTGATTAAGGATTTAGTCACCCAAAGTCCGTATCTAGTCACCAAAAGTCTTCGATGACTAGCCTATAACTGGTCGCTGAACCATGGTCACCAAAAGGTTTTGGTGAGCAATATTCATCTGGTCACGAAAAACATATATTCTGTGACTAAATTTTAGTCACCGTTGGTATCTTATAGTGACTAACAACGTTGGTCACCGCAAATTTCTTGGTCACTAAAGACATTTTTTGGTGACTAGTTACTTTGGTCACCGAAAGCTTCTTGGTCACCAAAGACAATTTTTGGAGACCAACTATTGGTCACCGAAAACTATTTTCCGTGATCAAATTAGTTGGTCACCAATGGGGGCATAACAGAAATTACCACTTCAATCAAAAAATCACGGTGGGACTTTAGTTCGACCACTTCTAATTGTCCGATTGAGCTGAAATTTTGTGGGCCCACTCGAAAAAATGTTCTAAGAAGAATGAACAATTTGGATCACTCGTGTGGGACCCAAAAGTGGGTCCCCGAGCACAATCTGTGCATTATCTGTACCTATGGGTCGGTACTCATAGGTTTTCCGTTTAACATGTAACGTATATTCCCCCCTTCATCAGGACGCAAATTATAATTGGATGATATTTTTTGTTCGATCAAATGTCTAATGATATGCCACTAACTTCATTCTCGTCCAGCATAATATAATTCATGTTGTGTAAAAGATAGACGGTTCTGATAGTAAAAAAAAAAACCTCGGGCGGTGTCTTTATAAGGCTTTAATGTCTCATAAAGCATTAATGTCTTTTGATCATTTGGTTATCAATATTCGATAATTTCTCAATTTTGGTAAAAATGATGGAATAAGTAAAACATGAAATCCTAACGGTTCAGATCGACCATTATTGAAATATACTCGATAATAACCTTTAGAATTTATACATTCAACTTACTTAGTAGTAAACTAAGTATCCTGCAATAGTTGAATGTTTAGTAGCTACACGACTGTGACACAAATATGACAATCAAGATCGTTGATTTCGTCGTGCTTTTTTATTAAATCATTCATGTGAAAATTTGGGTCGATCAGGTTTAGAAAGCCCTTTCATCGGGACGCAATTTATAGTAAACTAAGTTTTGTGCAGTAGTTAAATATAAAGTAGCCACATGATTGGGACACAATCATGACGATCGGAATTGTTGATTTCGTTGTTCCTGTTGATCAAATCAATCATCTAAAATTTTAGCTCCATCGCGTTTAGAAAGCCCCTTCATCAAGACACAATTCATAGGAAATTAAATCATGTGCTATAGTTGAATGCATAATAACTACACGACCGCGATACAATCATGACGATTGAAATCATTGATTTTGATGTGCTTGTTGATTAAATCAGTATTGTAAATTTTTGGCTCGACCAAGTTTAGAAGACACCTTCATCAAGAAAATGATATTTCCCAAAAAAGTGGCGCTAAACGAAATGTATTCGGTGATCACAGGATATTGGTCACCAAACTGAATAATTCAGTGACCAAATAAATCTTTAGTCACAAAATCTTTAGCTATGATGAGTAGATTTTGATTAGTCACTGAAAGTACTCAAAGTAGTATGATTAGCGACTAGATTATTGTTATCACAAAAATGTTTGATTAATTTAGTGACCAAATAAATTATTGGTCACAAAAAGTTTACCTATGGTGAATAGATTTTGGCTAGTCACTGAAAGTACTACAATTAGTGACTAGATTATTGTTAGTCACAGAAAGGTTTGCATAATTTAGTGACCAACTAAATTATTGGTCACAAAAAAGTTTACCTATGGTGAGTAGATTTTGGTTAGTCACTGAAAGTACTATGATTAGTGGCTAGATTAGTGTTAGTCACAAAAAGATTTCAACAATTGGTGACCAAATGTAGACTTGGTCACCAATTGTTCAAGATTTTGTGACAAACATGTTTTTGGTTACTATTTGTTTGATTTTCTCTGACTAAAATGCGAGTGGTCACCAATACTAGTCACTAAAAGTGTAATTTCTTGTTGTGGCATGCTCCAAGGAGCATTTTAGTAATTTTATATTATGGATGATTACTTCAAGGGTTGAATCCTTCATTTTTTTTTTTTTTTAGCAAGAAAAGGTTCCTTTTATCTCATATGAAAAGAAACCCGAAAACAACACATAAAGTGTATTTAACAGGTGAGATTCATTCGGTGTACTATTTAAACAGTGTACCGGATGAATCTCACTCGTCGAATGCATTTTATAGTTGTTTTATGGGTTTTCTTTCATGTTTCCAACTATTTCTCAATTTCATTTCCTCCCACATTATGAAAATTACACTGAGCCTGTTCGTTTCCCAATTTAGTTTTAGTTTTAGTTTTGATGACATTACCATTTTCCTCATTTCTCTCTCTATCTCTCTCCACTCATTACACCTTATGACATCATCAAAACTAAACTAAACTATCTAACCAAACACAGCCACTACATTTATATTCTCCACAGTATACCTAGATGGCTACGATCATCATCCAAATAGCTTTGCCACCCCCAAAAATAGTAAGTGGAGTACTTATTATTGTTCACTGTTTCAACCGAATACGAGAAAAATGTCACCCCTGGCTTCCCGGCCATTTGTCCACTGGCCAGAGATGGCTTTTTCATCAATTATGGTGGATTAACCAATTGGTGATTCGTGGGCCTCTGAAATTCACTTCCATGATTCGAACTTAGTATTATTTTTGGAGAAAAGTTAAGTGACAGGAAAGGAAAGCCCGAAAACCTCTTCGAAAATGAAATCTACGGGTGTGATACTGTGATTCACGTCACACCCGTAAATTTTATTTTCGAAGAGGTTTTTAGGATTTCCTTTATTTTGATGTACTCGCCTCGTTCCCCGAGTCACTTTGTTCACTAATGGAGTCACTCTGTTCACTAATTTTATGTGTGGCACATGTGTATAAGAGTATAGGTGTTGTAAATTATTTTTTAAGAATACGCGGGACACATAATGAGGTGATACAAATCACTCACCTCGTTGGTGTCATTGAAAATATCATTCATGAAAAAAATTACCTTGATTGAACAACAATAGGTATCAAACATCATATTTTGTAAATAACTATTTTGCTCAGATACCTCTAGAGACGTTTGACTAATATGATTTTATTTTTTTTATGATTTATTCTAAACAAACACTTCAAAATACTACGGAACATCCCATTTTGAGCATCTTTTAATTTTCTGAATTCTTTTTTTGGGGAAAAAAAGTGATGTTTGATACTTACTACTAATGTCCATTTAAATAGCTGGCCTAAAACAAGAGGTGCATGTTTGGATCCCCAACTCCTATCAAATCATGTTAGACTTCAAATTGAACTAAAAATTTGTCATGAGAAAAATATGTTAGGACAAATTTAACATATTCATATTCGGATAAGGTCTAATACAACTAAATGTTCAGGGTCCAAAAACTATTCATATTATCACCATATGAATGTATGATTGGAGGTCTTTTTAGTGAATAGACCATTAGGTCATGTTTGATAAGAGGTTTCGTTTTGAAATGATTGATAAAAAAAAGTGAGATTAGGATTGAGATTTGTTGTGAGGTGGGATTATTAATGAGAAGATAATCATTCCCTCGCGTTTGTTTTGCATGTGATAAAATATTTGTTGTGCCTATAATAGGATTACATAAACGCTATTCACCATGTTCGGATTGGGTTTTGCAAACCCAGCCTCTAACTTTTTCCCATTGGGGCCCTTTGGCCCATAAGCCATTTTCTCTCTCCTCCCCATTTTGGGAGACACTATCCTAGTGCACAATTTGTGCACAAATGGATCGGTGGGGTCTACTTCGGAATCTCATACAAATGATCCAAGCCGTTCATCAACTTTAAAATAATTTTTTGATAACTTTTTGAGTTGCCTCAAAAAAAGTTAGCTCAATCAAATTTTTGTAAGTACTTGATCCGATTAGTTAACTTTTATTTAAAATTTCTTTAGAATTCAAGATTAATTTTGAATGAAAATTGAAAGATTGAATCAAATATTTAAAGTTTTTAGATTGAGCTGATTTTCTCAAAGGTCAATCGAAAAAAATATTCAAAGTTGATAGACGGCTTGGATCATTTGTATGAGACTCCTAAGTAGACCCATCAATCCATTTGTGCACAAGGATAGTGTCTCCCGAAATGGGGAGGAGAGAGAAAATGGCTTATGGCCCAGACTCTGGCCCCAATGGGAAAAAATTAGAGGCTGGGTTTCCAAAACCCAATCCGAACATGGTGATTATTTGTTTCTAATTCTACCCTTACATGAAGGTTCCATTTTCATTAGTTTTCACCAAGTTAATTGTGAGGGAAACCACATATTGCTCTTGGACCAAAATTCATGAACCATTTAATCATATAACATAGGAGTATTTCTTTTGGAAGCATTCTTCTTTCAATAGTGATACATACACTCCCTCCCCAGCCACACCCCATGTGAGAGAGGGTGTGGCTGAGGGGGAGTGTATATATCATTATTGTTCTTCTTTTCACATTTCAAAGGCATCCATACTATGACGTTGAACTATAAAAAAGAATGGAGAACAAAAAATGTTTAACATCGTAATCAAGAGTATATGACAGGGAGTTGACACATGTTCACCTATAATCAATATAGGTGGGATAGCGCATGTATGCATGCAGGTGTGTATCTGTTGAACTAGCGTACGTAGGTGTGTATCTGCTAGATCGGTACTATTATCCAGCTGGATTTTGTATTTATAGCTTACGGCTCGTTTGGATGACGTATTAGTTTGAGAGGGATTAAATAGTAAGGGAGGATAAAATAGTAGGGGTGATTAAATAAGGGAATAATTAGTCATAAATACACAATATTTTTCTTATTTGAAGGGAAGGACAAGGAACTTTTGCAATCAAACATAAAGACATTGTTTGTAATTATGATTTAATAAGGAGTCAAATTAGCTTTTTAAGCCAAAATAAGGTTAAATACTGAGAAGACATGTCTTCTTAAGCTTCAACAGTACATGTACTCTCTCTCTCTCTCTCTCTCTCTCTCTCTCTCTCTCTCTCTCTCTCTCTCTCTCTCTCTCTCTCTCTCTCTCTCTCTCCTCCGTCACTTTTTTCCCGCCCAAAAGGAAATGGTGAAACGTCGAACTTCTCGGCAATCTCCCAGTCCGTCGACGGCAGAGCTTTGCTCCAAACTCTTGAGAATCTTCTCCCGCCACGAACAGATGAAACTCGCATTCCATCACCTCAAATCTCATATCAAAATCGGCTTGCTAGAAGTAAATTTTTTTGAACTCTAACAGCATCTAATCATCTCTTCCTATTTTTTCAAAATTTCAAATTCCATTGCGAATTTGAACTGTCGCTATATGAGTTTTTTTGCTGGATTTATCCGTCTTGTAGGCAGAAGATGTGTTCGAATCGCTAGTGATTCCATTGATGAGGCTCGTGTACGGGGGATAGAATCCACGTAAGGTCGTGATCACGTGCTTCTTCGTTGCAACCCTCAATTTGCAAAACAAAGAAAGGGTTAGAGCACCTTTGCCTCTCGTTGGCAAAGGCCCTCTGATGCCTAAGTTAGTATCTCGTACTTCACAAATCACAATGCATATGAAAAGGGTCTCGCAACGTACATTGCTCCTTGGGCTTGGTCTTGTATTTATACGTGTGGATAGTTTGTTGATTTAGGCATCTCGTGCCTTAGTTCCCTACTAGGCTTAGGAATCCTCCTCCCAATAGGACTTTCCTATTAGGCAGTATTTTTCCTTATACTGCTAGATCTCGTCTAGCAATAGTTCCTCTTTCCATATAGGACTCTTTCCTATATGGGGTGCACTCCTAGTTACCCTAGGACTTCCCGTATTAATCCCTTATTTCATGGGATTGTTCATTATCTCATAAGGAACCGCCATAGAGTATTCTAGAATGTCTCACCGCCCCATTTGTGGCATTGCCGTGCTTCCACGTAGCTCGGAATAACCCGTACATAGCTCAGATCATCACGCCGAACTGAGTTATGTATTCCAGAATGCTGTTTAAGCTATACTCGTAGCCTACCTAGCTCGGCTATGTCTGGGGCATCCCCTTGTGACCCACGCCGAGCTAGTGCATCCTGACTTATTAGTTTATTCTTTTTATCTTGACGTTATTCATGGTCAAAACCATCTCGGCACAGGGCTTAAGGACTCCCTATGTGGTGCCGAGCTATTCACCCTCGCATGGTGATCAACAAGAGCACGTGCCTTGCCCTTTCCAAAGGCAATTAGGTTTTACCCACTCCAGCTCGTACGTTTGAAGACTATGGAAATGGCTAAAGAAGGAAGATTCAGCTCCATTGTCATGGATATAGATGCAAATAGCGAAGTAATCTTCTGATCTTTAAACATGTAAGAGTACTCATGCAGATTTAGCTCTCAATCGTGGTTAATTTTTTGTCAGGGAAGTTGGAGAAACGAAATCAGATCAGAAAAAACACGCTTGAATTCACCGTGTGCTAATCACAGAGGAGATGAGGCTCATCAAATTCACGAAACGGATGAACTTGTGTAGTTACATATGCACATGTAGATCTTCCTACGGTGATAAGCGAGCCTAACAAGTAGTTGATTGATGAAGCTTGTTTGAAAATTTAACGAGCTTCAAAATTTTGATCAAGCTTAATCTCAAACAAGATTTAATCGAGCCAAACATTAGTCGGTTTCAAGTAACTTGAATTTTTTTTTGTCTCTGTTTTCTGTTTGAAGATTAGTGAACTGTAGCTAGTTTTTTTTTTTACTTTGAAATATGATGCATGTTACGTTAATCAGTGAGGAAGATTAACAACACTTGTAGAGCTTGGCATAGCATAGATCTGTGAGATTTCAAACCTAGTGAATGTTCACTAGTTCTCTTAGATTTCAAAACTAGTGAACGTTCACTAGTTTCCTGTGCGGTGGCATTAGCGCGGCGACGACCTTGATCTCCTCCTCGTCTTTCACCTCATTTTCTGTACGGCAGCGTTACCATTATCACCTGATGCCGTCGTCTTCGAACAGATCATACTCCGACCTCCGAAATTAGTGACACTTCACTAATTTTTTTAGTAGACGGAAGTGGTCAGCAAGAGGTGGGGTGGTGGTCGGCCGGAGGAGGGGTGTTGATTTTTTTTTTTTTATGTTCAAAATTACAATTTTTAAAAATTAGTGAAGCGCCGGAAGTGGTTAGCTAGAGGTGAGGTGGTTGTCGGCCGGAGGTGGGGTGGTTATTTTTTTGAATTTTATGTTAGAAATTTCAATTTTTAAAATTAGTGACACTTCACTAATTTTTTTTGGTCATCGGAACTACTCGGCCAGAGGTGGGGTGGTGGTCGGCCGGAGGTGGGGTGGTTATTTTTTTGAATTTTATGTTCGAAATTTGAATTTTTAAAAATTAGTGACACTTCACTAATTTTTTTGGTTGTCGGAACTGCTCGGCTAGAGGTGGGGTGATGGTCGGCCGGAGGGGGGGTGGTGATTTTTTTGAATTTTATGTTCGAAATTTGAATTTTTAAAAATTAGTGACACTTCACTAATTTTTTTTTTGTCGCCGGAAGTGCTCGGCCAGAGGTGGGGTGGTGGTTGGCCGGAGTGGGGTAGTGATTTTTTTGAATTTTAAGATTGAAATTTGAATTTTTAAAAATTAGTGACACTTCACTAATTTTTGCGGTCACCAGAAATGGTCGGCCAGAGGTGGGGTGGTGGACGGCCGGAGGTGGGGTGGTTTTTTTTTAATTTTATGTTCGAAAATTGAATTTTTAAAAATTAGTGACACTTCACTAATTTTTTTGGTCTCCGGAAGTGCTCGCCAGAGGTGGGGTGGTGATTTTTTTGAATTTTATATTTAAAATTTGAATTTTTAAAAATTAGTGACACTTCACTAATTTTTGTGGTCGCCGGAAGTGGTCAGCCAGAGGTGGGGTGGTGGACAGCCGGAGGTGGGGTGGTATTTTTTTGAATTTTATGTTCAAAGTTTGAATTTTTAAATATTAGTGACACTTCACTAATTTTTTTGGTCGCCGGAAGTTGTCAGCAAGATGTGGGGTTGTGGTCGGCCGGAGGTGGGGTGGTGATTTTTTTTTTTTTTTTTTGTGTTCGAAATTAGAATTTTGAAAAATTAGTGACACTTCACTAATTTTTTTGGTCGCCGGAAGTGCCCGGCCAAAGATGGGGTGGTGGTCGGCAGGAGGTGGGGTGGTGATTTTTTTTATTTTTATGTTCGAAATTAGAATTTTTAAAAATTAATGACACTTCACTAATTTTTTTGGTCGCCGTAAGTGCCCGGCCAAAGGTGGGGTGGTGATTTTTTTGAATTTTGTGTTCGAAATTTGAATTTTTTAAAATTAGTGACACTTCACTAATTTTTTTTTGTCTTTATGTTCGATTACAAAAGTTCTTTGTCCTTCCTTTTAAAAATGACAAATGTTTTTTGTTTTTATGTTCGATTGCAAAACTTCCTTGTCCTTCCCTTCAAAAATGCCAAATGTTTTGAATTTTTGGCTAAGTGGCCCTTAAATAAGAAGGATGGGCCCACATTGATGTGACAGTTAAGAAGGGAGGGTTAAATAGTACATGGTTTGGATGAGGGATAAAAAAGGTGGGATAAGGAGGGTGGATGATGTAAAATCATGTCAAAAGACAAATTTGCCCTTGATAATGCATATATTAGATTATGCATTTATGTATTTATATAAATGCTGAAAATTATTAATTTGATATGTTTTTTAACAACAAAATTATAATATTTCATTGTATTAGTTTATAAAATAAATATATAAAAATTAAAAGTAATTTAATTTTTCTCCCTGTTGAAATCTTTGTTACCAAAATGATTCCTTTTTTTTTTATTTTACTATTGGAATAGTTTTGATACCGTTGAATTTCAATTGCAGTTTTTGGACCGTTGGATTGTTCACATTACAAGATAACAAAAAAATGCATGTATTTTCTCCTTGATATCATCGACAGCTCTCTCTTTTCTCTGCACATTCATCTCTATCTCCTCCGTTCCTCTTCTTTACTTTTCTCTCACCAAAAAAAACTCAGAATTTTTTTTTCTCCTCGTCTTCCATGGCCGATCAAGATGATCAAAGAAAAACGAGATGGTCCGACGTGATCGAGGCGCAACACTTGCCACTGCACAAAATCGAGATTGTCCGGAGTTTTTTTTCCGCCGACGATGATCGAGATTGATGCATATGTCTACCACGGTCTGGGCTTTCCATATAATTAGTTTTCCTTGTAATCTTGTGATTTTGTTTGAGATTCAAAACCCTCTTTTTTTGTTAAATTGGGTTAGATTTTGGTGCAAAGTTGTTGTTTTCCCAGAAAATTTCGAATAGTTTAGGATCTGTGATTTTGTGATTTTTTGTGCAAAGTTGTGTGGGGGTGTTCCGAGAGGCGTAGCCCGGTCATTTGGTCCCGGATGAGAACCCGGATTAAACATAAGCACCCCTCCCCCCCCCCCCTCTGCTTATGTTTAGTCCGGGGGAAGGGGGATGAGGAGAGGCCGGATGATTTAGTCGGGGAGGGGTTTTGGTGCTCCCAAACAAGGGATGAGGATGGGGACCGGGATGAGGAGGGGGAGGATAATTTAGTCGGGGGTCGAAACCCTCATCCAAACGAGCTCTTAATGTATTCAGCTTATTGGTTTGGCTGATTAGGCGTTTGCATTGGTGGATTGGTTGGTCTGGTTGTCAAACGCTTGGGTTGATTCAGTGGATTGGCTTCTTGGGGGTGGTGGTTAGGGATGGGAATGTTTTCCTTTAGTTACAATTAGGTGTTAGTAAGTTCAAGGAGATCACCATAGATATAATGGGTCTCCGCAACAGTTTCTTTCAACAACCACAGTTGTGAATCTTTTTGGAAGTTTCTTTACTGAATTTAAAGCTCTGTAGTTGGCCTCGGCCATCAAGTTGCACGGTGTCTAACCATGACATGGAGCTCTCGACTATAAGTACTATAGTCACTTGGTATGTTTCGGTCAGATCCTGTTTGATATTTACATTAAGAATGCGGTTTCTCGATAGTTGCCAGCCGGATGTTCCCTTAATTTCTCCTGAGGCCGGAGATACGTAGGCAGCCTTGAGGTGAGCTATGTCCCAATTTTCAATTTCCCTTTTAATTGTCTTTTTGAACTCACGATGACCTGATTCTTCCGAGGTTAGAGATACGTAGGCGCCCTGAGGCTAGGCTCGGTCAAAATCCCTCTTTTATTTAAATCCCCCTTTTATTACATGTCTGTGCCATAAATAAATATTCAGACATAATATTATCTTTCTTTTTCTCATTTTATGTATGTCATCTTTTTATTGCTTTCACAAGTCTTATGTCATTTATTTATTTTTAAAGAGTTTGTTTCGAATAGCATGGATGGAGTAGGTTGCTCCAGCTTCCCAACATGCAACAGTGAATTACCAAACCATTTCTTCTCTAAAATCGCAAAGCAAATAAAAACTGAGTCATTTATATCAAACAAAAGTGAGTCTTTCGACCCAAGATAACATTTCTTTCCAAAACACTTGAATCGTCCTCGACTTGGCACACCTAAACTCCTTGCCAAGTGGAGACTCTGAGTTATTTTTCTATCTATTAAATATGTTTTCAAAAAGTTTAGCTCAGGTCACAGCTGTAAACCCATGTTATATAAAATCATGTCGCTTTGAATATCACTTGGATCACATGATTATAACCCTTGTCCCCTTGATCGAAATCCCGGGTGTGACAAGTGGCGCTCCAAGACCACTAACCACCACAAAATATAGCATGAATTGACCACAATGCTCCTAATCATTTATTTGTAGGGCTCGTCGATTACGTCATCCACGCAAAAAATTTAACTTGATCGGACGTCAAGAGATTATAAACAAAACAGATTTGTACTAGGGAAAAATGGGCAATATTAAGTATTTACATTTTTTTATTATCTCATTTTACTTGACAAATCTGTCTCTTTCATTTTTTTTTTTGTGTGGATAAATTAGCTTGAAATATAAAAAATGATAACCGAATATACAGCCTACAAGGGGCATACCCCAGGAGGAAAAGAAAGAAAAAAGAAAAAAAGAAGAAGAGAAAATCTAATACTAAACCACAACAAAGTAAATAGCCAACAAAGCGCAAAGCACACTTCAAAGAAGCAACACCAAAACAAAAGAAGGCCAAGCTATCTTCAAGAACTAAACTCTTGAAGCCTTTAAGATCTTGATTTTTTCCTGAAGCTTCTTTTTGTTTTGATCTCTAGTGGATGAAGGAGTTGAGGATTCACCCACCACCTGGTTCAAACTATGTCGAGGTCCAATGAAATCGCCTTCCAAGGGAATCCGTGGAGGCTCTCGAAACTGTGTAGACCGACGAAGAGCCACGGGGGGAGGCTCTTGTTGAGTGCTACCCTGACCACGGAGAATCGGGGTAGCATCACAAGATACAGCCCCTGCAACATCTATCTTTGTCACCTCCACTGCGGATGCGTCACCCGAATCCTCACATTTCTCAAGAACGCCAAACGCGTTAGTTGTAGAAGAAACACTGCTAGACAAGGAGATGGCCATAGGTATACCCGGAGTTTGATTTTTCCTCTTCACCACCTTTACCCAATCATCCTTACTTCCACTAACTAGCCCATCTTTTGCATTTCCCTCATGAGCATCCGGGACGTCTTGTCCTACACGCTCTTTGACATTTTGCTATTTAACCACTGGGACATCTTGTCCTATTCTCTCTTTGGGTTTCCACACTGGAAGAGGTGAAACTTTGGGCTTAGCTGTGCAGGTGTTAGTAGAATGGCCAAAGATCTTGCAAACATTGCAGGCTTGAGGTTTCCAAGGGACCTCTACTTTAATTTCATAATGCTCTTTGTAACCCAGATTCACTTCAAAGGACTTGGGAATCTCCTTCGCCACATCCACTTCAACACATACTCTAACGTCAACCTGCTATGATTTTGCGTGAAATCATCAAGGTAAAGAGGGTTGCCGATGACACTAGCAATACTACTCAATCCATCCTCTGTCCATAATTCAAGGGGAACATTGTAGAATTTAACCCACACTGGAATGCTAGAGAAGACACTTTTAGTAAGTTGCATTCCAAGATGCCATTTTTTAATCACAATATGTTTGCCCCCGCAAAAGTATGGACCATTCTCAAGAATGGAATCCAACGTGTTTTCATCCCTAAAGTTGAACACAACAAAGCCATTGTCCAAGGTGACCACATCCTCAACATCAATTTTCCATACCCGTTGAGCCCAAGATCTAACTTGAAAGTACGATAGACTTTTATCCACAAAGTAACCCACAATAGCATGTTTTCATTTCAGTGCCCCATTTTCAGAAATGTTAAGCGGAATCATGACTTGATTATTCACATACTCAATCGGAAACCTCTTAAGGTGTTTACTTACCTTACTAGTTTTTTCATTGTTAAGCAAGGTCTTAACATTTGTCCAAGCATTCAAGTTAGTTTTACCTTCCGATTTATCTCCTGGAATAAGATGAGATTTAGCACTCGTATTAGAATTTTTGGCAGTGGTAGCTGCACTCCTAGTCGGGCCCTGAAGTGGTGTCGTAGCAACTCCACCACTCTCAGTTACCCTGATGGGGGTGCTAAGTTTCGGCCAAGAATCAGCAATGATCGGAGGCAATTGCAATTCTACTGCGTCGACATTTTTGGCCACTACAGAGATATCATCTTCTTCGTCAATAGAAACAATTTCCACATCAGAGTAACTAAACGCATTGTCAATTTGGTCATGAAAGTCCCGAAGAGTTAGCTTCGTAACTGATTTTTGCTTACCCATGACAACTCTCTCACTGTCCTTCAATATTCGCTACACAAAAGAGAGAAAGAGAGAGGGTGGTACCGTGAAAACGAGGTCAGTAGAAGCTCTGGTGAGGTCGCTGGAAAAATATCGCCGGAAAATGAACGGCCTCAAGTGGATGAAAGCCCTCGGCTCAGGGAGTCAGAGTATGTAAGTGGTTAAGCTTGGAGATGCTCCGTTGACTGTAGATCTGGATTTGAACGGCGAAACCCAAGAAAAGAAATTGGGGTTTTACGCAGAGAAGATGACTAAAGTACAGCAGTTGCGATGAGTCCAATGTAGCAACAGTGGATGAATCGACGAACTCTAACCCCAAAGGAAAAGACAGAAGACAAACCATTGATCTGCAAAATGGAAGCGAAGTGGAGTTCGTACCACGATTTCTACCGTTTGAGGAGTCATGGATTACCTCAACAAAGAAACACCTTGGACCAGACGGAGGTTGCTGTTGTTATTGGCGTCAGTGAGATTCCCAACGCCACCGTCCGCATCTCTCTCTCTCTCTCTCTCTCTCTCTCTATATATATATATATATCCTTTTAAAAAACACACTTTGTTTCTTTCATATATCTCTCGATTTTCTATTAAGATAAATTTTTTAGTGAATGAAGTACTCGGCAAGCCTTATGAAGAGTAAACAATTCTGATCATTCTTGTGGCTCTAAAATGGGTCTGAAAAGGCACAACAAAACTGAACTAAACTTTTTTTTTTTTTGGGAAAATTATTGAAATGGTCCCTGTAGTTTCACCCGAGTCTCGATTTAGTCCCTATAGTTTCAATTGCACTCCAACGAACCCTGTAGTTTCAATTTTTCTCGATTTTGGTCCAATTGATAACAAACGTTATCAAATTAGGCGGAATCCCCAATTTGGGGCTTTTTTTAGGGGTAGCCCTGTCATTTCCCCCTCCATCCCACCCAAAACCAAAACCTTAACATTTTACCCCCTATTTCTTGCCCTGCTACTCCCATTGATAACCCCAAAATTCAGGGGAAAAAAGCCACCTCTCGTCCCTTTCTCTGCCAATCTTTTTCTCTCTCTACCATTCACGAACATGCCAGCGATTAGCAAGAGACAGATGTTGACGGTCAAGGAAACGCTGCTGTAGATTCTGTACAAAAAGAGAGCCATGATAGTGCAATACATGAAGCTCGCTGCTGTTATGGCTCTTACGTCGAGGTGGTCGGAGATATAGCCTGCGAGAATTCCTCCGACCACGCCTCCAATGTCGAATAAGGTGGGAAAGGTTTTGGCTGCGTCACTGGATAAGCAAGTAACGTGCATTTCAAAACAAATAAGACTCGCCAATCAACCATTACAATATATATACTACTAAATATGATTTTGACAAGGCAAAGAATTGAAGTACAGATCCTTTAAGTGCTCTGTTAGATTCAATTTTCAGAACTGGAACACTTTGCATAATACTCGTCCTGCTGATGGATTCTACACTTGTTTTGAGAACCTATTGGATCAACACCCATTTTCTACAAAAAAACCAGAAGATGCTCGTAAATTCCCGAAAATCAATTTCTCCATAACGTAAATTAAATTTTTTAAAAAAACCCATGTATTAGTACTTTCAAAAGGTGTTTTCTGAAACAAAGGAGCAGCCACCGGAATCTTCCTTGCTTTTATAAACCCCACGAGAGAGAGAGAGGTGGCTTGGAAACCAATTTGAGAGGTGGCTTTTTTCCCCTGAATTTTGGGGTTATCAATGGGAGGAGCAGGGCAAGAAAAAGGGGGTAAAATGTTAGGGTTTTGGTTTTGGGTGGGATGGAGGGGGAAATGACAGGGCTACCCCTAAAAAATCGAGCAAAATTGAAACTATAAGGTTCGTTGGAGTGCAATTGAAACTATAGGGACTAAATCGAGACTCGGGTGAAAATTTTCCCTTTTTTTTTTTGAAGAGAAACTGAACTAAAGTTTTTTTTTTTTTTTTGAACTGCGAAACTGAACTAAAGTGGATATCATAAAACTGGACAGGATCACCGTCCATATGCTCAAGTGGTACCCAAAGATCAATGTACTTGTAGAGGGGACTAGATGTGTAGAAACGCTCCAACAGTGTCCAATAACTTTTCGCAAAACAAGCCACCAGACCAACAGCCGCAAACCCAAGTCTATTGAGTGGACAAGTGAGGGCTTTGATTGAAGACATTTGGCAAGGTAGGATTTGGTCTAAAGATTTGAATTTCCAATCCTCTACATGACCTATACATAAATACTGTAACAAAAAAAAAACAAAAAAAAAAACTATAAATACATGTGTATATATATGCACGTATGAATGGAAGTATTGAGCAGTTTTATGAATGACAGCCAAAATCCTGCTTCATTGGTAACAGTGGTCTCTTTTGCAGAGCAGAGGCTCCGTCGTTTCCTTTTTCCTGCAACCCCCTCTCTCTCTCTCTCTAGCCATGGTCTTTATACAACAACCAAACAGGCCCCATTCTTACACTCCACTACACCACAAAATGGTGAACATTCACATTCCCCCTTCCTTTTGCTTTTTTCACTTTTCACGACTCATATTTGAATTTCTCTGCGATTTATGTTCGTTTTCCACTGAAATTGATCAGCTTTTTGAATTTGGGTGGATTAATTTCAGGTGGGTTTAACTTCAATTCCTCAGTGGCTTGAATTTCTTTTGGCAGAGAAGTTCTTCAACCCCTGTTTGGTTCACGAGTCTGATAAAAAGAACGAAAAGAACACATTTTGTTTGGATTGCTGCATCAGTCTGTGCCCCCATTGCCTCCATCCACACCAATCCCACCGACTCTTACAGGTTTTTCTTTTCTTTTTTATAAATTCCTCAATGGTTAATTACTCAATTATGTTGTTTAATTTCTTGAATTTTGTTCTGAATATCAGATACGACGCTATGTTTATCAAGACGTCGTTAGACTGAACGATGCCCAGAAACTGATGGATTGTTCCTCTGTTCAAGTGAGTGTAATTAGTCTTGAAATTTCTGTAAAGATTTTCCTTTTTGTTTTTCATTCTGTGTTTCAGAGTCTTTTTTCTTTATAATCAGGCGTACATTACCAACAATGCGAAAGTGGTGTTCTTGAATCAAAGGCCAATGACTCGTCAATTCAAAGTCTCCGGCAACACTTGCATCGTCTGCGATCGAAATCTACAGTACCCTTTCCTTTACTGTTCGATTTCTTGCAAGGTTCGCCACTTTAACCCCATTGCATTTTCACCGAACTCATTTTTATTTCGGGAAACTCCAAGTACCCCGAAAATTACCTGAAAGTGAAATCAATAGTTCATCAGATGAACATCCAATTGAATCTGTATCACTGATTTCATTTTCGGGTACCTAATATTGCTCTTTTATTTCTTGCATGGTTAGCCAAAACGACACGGGCTTTTGAGTCGAATCAATAAGATATTGTTGGGTTTTCAACGTGCTTGCTACTATTTATTATTATCACCTGTATCATTTTTCTTGTAACTATTAGTATAGTGATTCTTTGGCTTCAAACATCAATTGGACTATTATAAATTTTCTATTTTCAGAATTACCTTTTGTAAATTTGAAGTTTGACAAAAGCCCTAGTGAAATTAGGCCGAGTATTTACTAAGATATTTTCGACGTTCTTGGGTTAAATATTCTCAATTCAATAAGTCATTTTCCTCGTATGATCAACTGAATTGACAATCTAAGAATACCGGAAATACGGAAATTCACTCAAGCAGATCATAGACAGGCAAAACGGTGGTTGAATTGAATACAATCTACCACAATTGTCTCAATTTCACTCCTTTTAATTGGGTTTTCCTATACCCAACATTTTTATTTTTATTTTCTCACTGCAGGCCAATCAAATGGGGGCCAACAAAATTGAATTGAACGGGGTAAGGATCGAGAACTCTTTGGAGCTTCAAAACGGTCAATTGACCCCTGACTCGGTCCTCGAACTGCCCGTTTTGACACGAACTTCATCTGAATCAAGCTCAAGCAGTGGTGGTGGCGGCACGTCAAATTTCACCAGGAGCACTCCTCTTGCCTTCGCTGCCACCGCTGAATTCGTCAAGAAAAAGCGCAGCTCCGTTTTCCTGTCTCGAAGCCGGTGCTGTCCGATACGCTGCACTGAGACGGCGGAGTTCGCCGACGCCGTGAACCGGCGGCGGAAGAGTGTCCCTCACCGGTCACCGCTGTATTGAGTGTTTGACAAGGACGTGTTTGGTAGGATCTTTTATGATTGACAAGCTGCTTCTTTTTGGTGTACTTTTCAGGGACGGAGATTTAATACTGTACGCGAATCTAGATCCCCTGTTCCCAATCTTATCGAGAACTTTATCCCCACCGTCCGATTTATGTTGGTTCAGTTGGGATCGTGTGGTGGGAAGGAGTTGTGGCCTTTTAGGTGGAGGAGATTGGGGGCAGAGAATCTGGGGCTCTATGCCAATTTTGTAAAGCTCTGGTTTTTGGTTTTCCTAAGAAAATTACGGGCTATCTTTGTATTGCGCTACTGATAATACCAAAATTATTTTTGTTGATGTCAAAATTAGTCTATAAAACTTATACCACATCTAGGGTAAACGAGTTTTATGCAAAACAGTTTCAGCATTACCCAAAGGAAAATGCTAATGTGTACCCAATAGACACACGTTAAAGTTAAAAAAATGTATTAAAATGTGTGAAAAATGTATAGAAATATGTGAAAGTGTATTGAAAAATATAAAAGGTGTATTGGAGTGTGTGTTTTTTTTAATTTGTTTGTGTGCTTATTGTATGCCCATTGGGCACACGTTAACTTTTTTTTTTTGATAGTTTTTCACTTTGCTAAAAACAGACCTTGCTTGGAATATTTCTCTGGTTTTTTATTTTATTTTATATATATACATAATACGCTGTATGAAAAGTAAGGGTCTGAAAAAGTAAGAGTCTGGTTGAGAGTCTACTATTTTTTGTATTATAGATTGGGAATTGTAGATTTTTGGATTATAGTCGGAATAAATTATTACTCTGTAAAGTGTTTGAGAGATGTGTGCAAAATAAATTTTACAATCTGCTCAAAAAAAAAAAAAATTACAATAGAGTAGTATTTGAGAGAAATCACTAAAATAGATTATGAATTGGTTTTTTACTCATGAATGCAAAAGTACCTCAAAGACCCTGTTCGGTTGGATTTTTCTAAAACGTGTTTTGGGCTAAAAAGCCCAAAAATTGTGTTTGGTTCAATGTTAAAAAAATAAGCTATGAGATCAAATTATGGAATCATTTCCCAGCTATCCTCGAAGAGAGAAAGAGGGGAGAGGAGAGGGAGAGGAGAGAGAATCAGGCTGAAATCAAACTCAAGAGAGATTCAGAGATGGAGAAAATACTGGCAAGATTAACCAATAACAATGGCCGATCCTACTTTGATCGAAATCGACTTGTCCTCACGGGAAATCATCAACCGCTCCTCCTCCTCCTCTGACGATGACGAAATCGAAACCTACTCCTTCAACGATGAAGAAGAAGATGATGAAAAAGAAGACAACTTTGAGCTTGATTCAATACCACCCGACGTCGTACGTATCACTGCCGGCGATGTGAAAGTTGTATCGATTGATAAGGCGACTGTAATCAATGATTGAACGAGATGGGTCCTGCGTCTGTATGTGGAATTTATCATACAACCGGAAAGGAAGAGCTCACTGATGATTGGAGACATGAAATTCAAACATCAAGAACAGGGTATTGAGCATTAAGCTTAAAATGAAGAAAGAAACGAATAATTTTGTAGCAAAGGATATTAAGAGTTCTGCGTGGGGAAAAAAGCCAAACCCAGATCAAAAAGTTGGGTTTTTTGGGCGATTTTCCGAGAAAACGGGGAATCAAGGGAAAATTGAAATGGGTTTGTTGGTTTTGAGGCCAAAATTTTGATATTTTGCAGTGGATACGTGGGATTGCAATTGTGTTGTTGATTTTGGGTCGAAAAAGAAGAGAGGAGCTTCAGTTTCAATGGTGAAATTAAAAATTAAAAAGATAATTAATGAACGAGCAGAAATTTTTTAAACATTTTTCAGAATACTGAAGCAAACATGAATTATGAGAAGTGTTCAAAGCCATGTTTTTGAGAAATTTTCAGAATTATTGTCCAAAATAAGCAAACGAACGGAACCAATTAATTATCAAATTGTGTCTCTAAAGTGTGGTGCCTACTGTCCCTCAAAAGGATAGCACCTGCCATCCCGGAAAGTTCCAGTCCGATCCGGTCTTGCTCTGATGATCGGAAATGTTCGGTTCGTAGAGCTCGTCGAGTGGAACAAGTGTACCAAAAATTAACTCGATTAGATATCATTAAATGCCTGATTGATACACATATAACTCAGCAATAATGGGTTCCAGTGGTTTTGATCTAGTCCTTCGGTTACATTCCTTTCAAGATAAAAGTGTTCCGATCAGGTACTTAATGATATCTGATTGAGCTAATTTTTGATACGCTTGTCTTACTCGATGAGCTCTTCGAAGTGAACGTCTCCGATTATCGGAACGAGATCGGAGCAGTACGAAATCACTAGAGACAGCAGGGCCCTCAGTCCTTTGAAAATGCATTTTGAGAGAATTCATTTGGACCATGGCTCCCAAACAGCCAAAATAGGTTGATGCACAATCTACAGTCCAAAATCAAGCTCCCAACAGTATGACTTTTATGGCGGTGAATAAAGAACAAATAGAATAATACGCAAATTTGTAAAATGTGTACTATATTTTGTAACCGTACTTTGATAATTTGTAAAATTTGTATAAATAGTTGAACACTTTAGCATTAATTAAGCCTTATCTATTTTTTAGGAATTATCTACTACTTTAGGAAGAACCAATATTCACAAATATCATTTTAATGCTTTATTACCAAGCATTTTTTAACTTTAAATAAAATTCCCCATCCACTACAGTCACCACCATCTCTCTTTTTCATTGTTATATTTGTAAGTAAAATGGAACTAGGACTCTAGTGGAGATGAAGTGGGCTTTTTGAGATATAATCTCTTTCACCAAGAGTTTCATTATAGGATTGGGATCCTCTCCAAGCTTGTTGTGAGCCTTTTTCAACCTCATTCAAATGATCTGAATTGTCTATTATTTAAACTCGTCGAAATCCACTACATGCTAACACTGAGGAAACCATAATTTTGTGGTAGAGGACGCCAAATTTTTGAAGTTAAACATAAGTGAAGTATTAGAATGAGGAATGTAATTCTGTTTAATATAGATAGCTCAACATTTTTCCATTAGACCTTGTAAATTTGATGTTTTTGCAAACAATTTTTCTTTTCAATGTATAAAATGAATGGAGTTCATTCTGTTGGGCTATATACATGGAGTCACAAATCACCACAGTTTTCTTTGCATTTATGCCTCTATATGTAACATATTTATGGGTGTTCACAGCAAGTCAGGACACCCCCACCTCAATGCCTTGATCCACTACCGCATGCTAAAAATCACGTTTATGGAATATTTATTCATATGGTTGCAAAATACATTTATATTGCAAAATTTGGATCTAATTCTATGTATCAGATTTTATTTCTCATTTTTGTAACATAAATGTGTTTCGAAAAAATATCAATCGATGTCTTAATGTACACGATTTTTGATGTGATTAATAATCTCAATGGGCTTCCAAAAATTTTACAATTTTGATCATCGAAGTTGGCTTGAAAAAATCCATGCTACTCTTTAAAAAAAAATCTTGCATTTTTTGAGGAATTTTTCCTTGTAAAAGTTTATGACAAATGGTTTTAAAGCTGCAACTCGAATACCATGTGCTTTTAATAGTTGTGTACTCTACTTTTATTGTACAAATCATGTAAGCCCCAATTGTTGTGGCTCTAGCTATTCTTTTTAGGACAATAGCATGTTTAATTCAAGGTCTAACATTAAATGAAGAGAAGGGTGGGTTTTTGGAGGCAAATATGGAAAAACATGGAGTATTGGAGTATTATGCTTTTGTCATCCATGACTATATATGTACAACTTAGTCAAAGTTGGGGTTTAAATGTGAAAGGTGCTGGGGACTCTCATCGTGATTTTGGGAATTTTGAGGGACCCATAATCAATTACCATGCAAGGAAACCATGCTTTTATTTAACACCCACTTACCTGTTGAGAGTGACATTTGAATTGCAAATGGCAAAGCCTAGCAGGTTTATCCACTTATTCTTTTGTTTCTTTCCTCATTTTACTCTATTAATTTTTTTTCCCTTTTTTTTTTTTCTGCCTTGAATTTTTCTCCACAACCAAGTTTTCTCATTCATACAATCTCAGAAGTAATGATCTATTGTGAAAATTTTCAACCCCTGATCTCTTTAACTCAAATTTTACTTCGTTTTTTGTTCTCAATATAAGACAGAAAGAATCAACGGGCGTAGCTGTTTTCCTTAAACATGACCATAGAAGCTCCTACCTGTTAGGGAATCGTAGGTTGAAAGGTGTGCGCTTGTGAGGTAGGGATGACAATTTCCTCATATCCAGTGAATACCCGCCCCGCCCCGCCCATATCGAGGTGGGCATAACCTAGAATTTTCCCCAACAGTAGCGGATATGGTAGGATATGAAGAAAACCCGTTCGGGTATGGAGCGGGTATGATTTTGTAATCCCCACCCCCGAATACCTGTACCCCCCCATATCCTCTCCGTACCCGGTTATACATACTACATATACGATATTATATATGTATATATAAATAGAAACATACGTATAAATCTTAAGTATAGTTATATATATAAACAATTATGGAATTACCTCTTTAATTGGCAAATCTTATCAATTACTACCTATCCTAGACTACTTAATATTCAAACAATATCAATTAAGATTATATTTCTAAATATAAATATCAATTTATTTCATTCTTGACTTATTTATATATATATTTTGTTTGGATATAGGTATGTTCAGGGAAACCCCATCCCAAGGTGGGTTTGGTTCTTTAGATAATATCCCCAATGGGGATGGGGCGCGGATGGTAAAAGATCATTCAATCGGAGATCGGGTATGGAATAGGGTTCACCAATCCATACTCTACCCGTTGCCATCCTTATTGTGAGGCATCCATTCAACCACAAAGTACATCTTGTCACCACAGTTTACTCTATTTGGTATTCCAATGGATTATGCTGTCTAGTTTTAAAGCCCGCTCGATCTTACAGGCCTAACGAGAGTACAGTATCAAGGAGTCGGCTAAATTTTACTTAGGGGGTGTTCTACTAAGACAGTTTTTAGAATAAATTAGTTTTTTCACAAGTTTTTATGTGATGCATTATGAGAGAATGACCTATCTTAGTTTTTGGAAAAGAACTGTTTGTAGTTAGTGGAACACCCCCTTAATACTTTTCTTTAATCACGAATTTGCCAAAAGAAAAACACCAACTCCGAAAAATATGGAAACAATGATGTTAAGCAATGAACACTTGGTTTATTAACCAGGCAAAAGGCCCAGATATTCATAGGGTTTTCTTAAGCACCCGGAAAAATTCACATCCCCAAACACTCCCTTAGTGTTTTTTTTTTTTTGTCATTCGTCATTCTTAATCTATTACATAAAGATGGAGGGAATGAGACTCAATTTGGAGATGCAGTGTGGGGCATCCAAGAGCTCTACCTCATGAGCTGGTGTAAATGAGAGACTAGAAATAACGGGTGGGGTAAATCAATTATTTCTTAGATGCATGATATAATTATTATGCGTTAAATTTTCTCAGGAAGCACCAGTGGTCTAGTGGTAGAATAGTACCCTGCCACGGTACAGACCCGGGTTCGATTCCCGGCTGGTGCAATTTTATTTTTCCCCATTTTCTTTTGATTGATTTTCTGGCTCCTTTGGTACAGACCCGGGTTCGATTCCCGGCTGGTGCAATTTTATTTTTCCCCATTTTCTTTTGATTGATTTTCTGGCTCCTTTGGTTCTCAAACCCACAAATGAGTTCGTAATGATATACCATTGACAAATACACAATCATATTTTTCGATTCAGAGTTTATTCAAACTGCATTTTATGACTGACAATTTACAATATGCTAAAGAGCACATAATAAACGAACAAAGATGAAATGGATAGAAAGGAGAAAAAACATGTGTCTCCCTACAACAACTCGTGTTGTATGAGGATTAGAGCACTGGTTATTGAGAGAGGTTTCCATTTCCTTTTGAAAAGCACTCGAAGTCTTCGCGCGCTTGAGCAGCCAAGTCCTCATCATCCCATTCATCACGGTATGTTTCCGGCCGCACCTCCCTGTTCTTGCTGGCCGCGGAATACATTTCCTTTCCCCATTCGTCGGATGGTGGACACTCACATTGGGAAGCAAGCCAGTCATTGTATTCAAACTGGAAAAGAGACCATTTAACAAATTGACTTTTTTTTTTCTTGGTAAAGAAAGATATCATATTACCAAAGAAAAAACAACATTATACAATGAATAAGGGGTATCCTCCACCAAGAGCATAAGCAGCTCTTAAAAGAAAACAAAAGTACATTCAAAACCTAGGCAATCTTCAACAGAGATATCCAAGAAACTAAGAAATCAGAAATGTTTCATGCCCTACATAAGTCTCTATTCGCATTACTAGCACCCATCTTAGTCCAAGAACTGGCCCTATCCCTGGCATCCAGAATAACATTGCTGCAAACCAAGGAAGGATAAAAAAAATGCTACAAAAAATTCCCTCATTTCTAGCTTTCCAGATGTGATAAACAGCCCCAGCCATGGCAAGTTTGTAGAGTAGAAGGGAAACCTGACTTGGTAGTTGGTATGCTGAATGGCCCAGGAAACAGCCCCAGCCGGGGCAAGTTTCTAGCTTTAACAAATTAACTTTCATGTTCTGAATTCATTACAAGGAGCTAAATCACTGTGCAGGGAACTCAATGATCCAGGAAACAGCCCCAGCCAGGGCAAGTTTCTAGCTTTAACAAATTAACTTTCATGTTCTGAATTCATTACAAGGAGCTAAATCACTGTGCAGGGAACTAAATGATCCAGGAAAAAAGTATTTAAAGGCAGGGAAAGTAGCAAGTCAATAAAACACCGACAACACTACAGTGGAAAGACGAAAAGTACTAATGAAAAAACTAGCTTACGATGGTTGAACTGCCACAAGAGAGGCGAAAGTCCAAAAAGCGCAGCAAAAAAGGGGATCATTACGATCAACAAATTTTACAACTGTATCAACAGAATTTGAAGCGTAGAATTGGAATAAGCAGTATTTCAAAGGTTTGTCCACCGCAGTATTTTAAGTTTTGTTCATCGCAGTATTTTTAAGTTCATTCAGCTATTTTTATGCTTCTGTTTATACAATGAACAGTTTCTATGCTAATAAGCTTAGCCTATAGAGTATTTCAGGTCTAGCATAAGTATCGGGTTGACACATGTATGAAATAAAGCAAAATTGTCCCATCTACAGAGACGGATTTTATTCACCTTACTTTTGCAAAACATAAGTTTCAAAGCAGCTGATTGCAATGAATTAGAATTTTAGTAATTAGATTTTTCAGTTTTGACTATGTACTTCGGGATGCACAAACCTACCACAATTTTGAAACCCTAGACCAACGGAGTCGCTAATAAGATATATTGTAGCAGCCGAGGTCATTAGGGGCCAAAAGGGGCCAACAGACCCACCGAACCGCCTCATGACGGGTCTCGGCTGGGGCTTCTTCGGCGTGTCGGTCGCGGCCCTCGTCGTACGCTCGCCGCTGACCCGCCGAAGGAGCTTGTCCCTCACCGAAGGGAACTAGGCGGAACCGAGCTCGTTTGCCCGAAGTCGCGCGCCGAAGGGAACGAGCACGTCATGAACCGTCTCATGCCGAGGGCTGGGGGTGCCAGCCGCCCCTCCAACGGGTGGCTAGTGATTTGACAGGCGGACGGGAGCGAAGCAACGTCAGGACGTTGCGCTCGAGGCGTCTGGCAAATCACGTGACGAACCAGAGTTGGTGGGCGCGTAGGCATGCAGAGTAGGGTGACGTCAGTCAGAGCGGCGGGGTAATCAACGACTGACCCACATGTCCGTTCAGAAAAGGACGGCACGTGGGATGGACGGGGAGCGTGACATGGAAGCTTCCCTTCTCCTATAAAAGGGAAGCTCTCCCCACTAGAGAAGGGGCTGGAAAAACTTTCATCCCTGCGTTTTGTTGCATATACCAAAGCCCTCATTCTTCACACCTGATAATACGCACTAGAGTCCCGTGACCACTCTGTTGGCCCTGTTTCAGAAGGGTGAAAGAGTTCAATCGGAGAAGCAACCCCCACAATTGGCGACTCCGCTGGGGAACATTCGATTGCTTTCCCAGACTTGGTGGTTAGCCTTCTCCCCACCCGTGAGACCCCCAGATGTCGGATCCTACGCAAGATTTGACCTTAGGCCTCGACGCCTTCGATGGACGCGGCCAGTGGCGCCACTCGGCCGACCGCCGAAGGTACGACGTGCGACAGGACACGGGACTGCAGCTCGCCTCCGTGGTTAGCCGGGGAGGAGTTGCCGTCGTAGACACCAATGCCGCCGGCACGAGCAACGCCAGAGTTCATAGCATGCCGAACGACTTGGGAACCCCTGACAGGCAGGGAATCCCGCTCCCTCCCCCTCCTCCCTTGCCGCTAGAGGCCCAAGTGGCCCTACTGATGGCCGAGGTGGAGGCCCTGAAGAATCAGCGACCGGCAAACACCAGCCGAACGAGGAAGAAAAGGCCCCAGGCCCCCGCCCAGGCCACAGTCCAGACCGGGAGGGAGACGGTGTTCACTCGGCTTGGCAACAACGCGTTCAGGATAGACGAGCGCGGCCGGGCACGTAGAGATCGGCACACGGGGGACGCCAGGTCGAGGGACAATCTCTCTCGGCCAATTGACGTACTCGAGGATAGCGCTATGGAATCGAGCGCAAGGTCGGCTGGCCGCCGCAGGGACCCCCACGAGGCCGGAGACCGAGAGCGTCGGAAAAGACACGGAAAGGGGGTCGTTGACGATTGCGGAGGTGAGCGCGACCGCGCGCTCGGTGATCTAAACCGCCGCGGACCGGAGTTGTCAGCGGCAGGGAGGGACGACGGCCCACCCGGCCAGGCATTGGATCACGGTCGCCATGTTACCAGGCCGATGGACCAGGGGGGCGCACAAACCACCGGAGGGAGGTATCGCCCAACACGGGAAAAACGCACGGCGCGTGAGCCTGACCTGGACCCGGACGTCCGGTATGAAGTCACCAAGGACGGCATTGTTGCCATCAACGAGCGCACGGGGGAATCGAGGATCTTCAGAGCGGAACCTCCGGCCTCTCCCCCGCCGCAGCCATCCCACGAAGGCAGCCCCCAGAGGAAACGGGCCTCAGAGCGGAGCCAGGTTCAGGCCAATCGAGGTATGGGTGAAGATTGGAAGAGGACGTGTGACAACAGCCGCGCGGCTGGAATCGTTCAGTTGTCTCAAAACGAGGCCGAAACCAGGCTCGACAGGGCGCGGCAGTCGCCGTTCACAGCAGAGGTCAACGGGGCACTCCCCCCGAGTAACTTCAAGATACCAAAGTTTCCGAAGTACGAAGCCAACTCAGACGCCTTTGTGCACGTCCAACAATATAGACAGACGGCGGGGCTTTTCGGTTATAGTGATGCTATCATGTGCAAGACTTTCTCCATGAGCCTGTCCGGCCCCGCCCTAACCTGGTATGGACAGTTGGCACCGGGGGGCATCGGATGCTTCGGTGACTTGGAAAGGGCGTTCACGTCCCGGTTCGTCACCAACAACGTGCAGCCGAGGACGGTCGACGCTCTGTTCAACCTCAAGCGGTCGCCGGACGAGACCCTGAAGGCGTTCATCGGCAGGTACTGGGAAGTCTACAACGCGATTGAAGATTGCGACCAGAAGCTCGCCGCGTCGTCCTTCAAACACGGACTCGATGAGCAATCCGAGCTCTTCAAGGATCTTTTGCTGCGGCCGCCGAAGAATATGACCGACCTAATGTTTGTGGTAGACAAGTACCGCGAGCTCGAGGAGTTCCTCGTCAGCCGTGGAATAAAAGATCCCCCCAAGGCGCCGAAAGAGTCGAAAAAGCAAGTCAACAGCATTAAAAAGGGAGTCAGAGAAAACGACAACAGGGATGGGGCGAACGACAACGATAGGGGCGCCCCGGCAAGAAGTAACAGGGATGGCCGAGGCGGAAACGACAGGGGAAACTGGGAGAGGCCCCGACCAAACGACAGGGATTTCGTTGCCGAGACGACAGTGTTCAGGGAGCCGATCTACAGACTCCTGGGACCGCTGGCTCGGAAGAAGTGGTTCGACTTCCCGGAAGGCAAAATCAGAACGGCAGACGGCCGGGAGCCAAGGCATTACGTCAGGTGCTCGTATCACGATGAACAGGGGCATTACACGACGTCCTGTCAGCCGTTCAAAGAGCACCTGGAACGTCTGGTCGCCGAAGGAAGAATGGAGGAGTGGATCGATCGGTCGAAAACTCCGGTCGTACTTCGGAATGCAGCGCAACGCCCCCCCCCCCCCCCCCCCCCCCCCCCCGCCGGGAGCCGCGGTTGTCGTTATTCACGGCTCGGCTAATCGGCGCCGAGTCGACCAGCTTCGCAGCGAGCTAGGCCTTGCATCAGCCCCGGGACGGGTGATGACGGTCGGGCAAGCGCCGAAGCGGAAGTTCGAAGAGTCATCAAGGCCGTGGGCAATCTCTTTCACCGAAAGGGACTTGGAGGGGGTGCAATTCCCCCATGACGACGCCCTAGTGATCGAAGTGGCGGTGGGGGACAGACCTGTGAAGCGGGTACTCGTCGATCAAGGAAGCTCGGCGGACGTCCTTTATTACTCCGCTTTCAAGGCCTTGGGTCTGAAGAAGGACGACATCGTTCCTCCCAAATTCCCGCTTGTCGGGTTCGCCGGGTCGCCTGTGTGGCCTCTCGGCAGTATCAGCCTTCCGATCCGAGCGGGCTCCGTCGTCATGGACGTGGATTTCACCATAGTCGACTTCCCGAGCCCGTACAACGGCATCTTGGGCAGGGGATGGCTCCACGGATTGGGGGCGGTCGCGTCCACTCTGCACCAGCGTGTCCGTTTCATCGGCGCGTCGGGACAACAAGAGACGGTGATTGGGGACCAGTTGGTCTCCAAGAAGTGCTTCGTCAACGCCGTGTCGCCGAAGATCAATAAAAAGGGGAGGGTCCGGCAGGTCCAGTGGATAGAGAGGGGAGACGCCCCGACCCTTGAGGATGTGGGCTTGATAGCCGAAGAGAAAGCGGTAGAGAGCCTTATCAAAGTCCCAATCAACGAAGAGGGGACCAGGTTCTTCATGGTGGGGGCGTCCCTCACCGAGGCCGGGCGGTCCGAAATGGTGCAGTTCCTCAAAGACCACGTGGAAGTGTTCGCTTGGACGCCTTACGAGATGCCGGGCGTAGCGCCGGAGTTCATCGCGCATTCCCTTAACGTCGACCCGGCCAGGCGTCCGATGGTTCAACGGCCGAGGAGATCCTCCGCCCAACATTCTGACGCCGTGACAGAAGAGGTTGATCGGCTATTAGAGGCCGAGGCCATTTGTGAAGTCCAATACCCCACCTGGCTGGCGAACACGGTGGTGGTAAAGAAGAAGAACGGTGAGTGGCGCGTGTGCATCGACTACACCAACCTCAACGACGCCTGCCCGAAGGACTGTTTCCCGCTCCCTAGGATAGACCAACTGGTCGATGCCACGGCTGGACACGCGAGGCTGAGCTTCATGGATGCCTACCGAGGGTACCACCAGATCGCCATGGATGTGGACGACAGGGAAAAAACCGCCTTCATCACGCCGAGGGGAACCTACTGCTACAAGGTGATGCCCTTCGGATTGAAGAATGCTGGGGCAACCTACCAGCGGATGATATCGAAGATGTTCAAGAACCAGCTTGGTGACACCAGAGATTAGCTTGGGCAGCTCCGCCTTCAGCCGCTCCAACTCGTCTGCTGCTTGCTTCCTGGCCGCCTCCACGACGGCCAGGTCGGCCACACTCTTTTTCCTCTCAGCATCGGCTTCTGCCGCCTTTTTCTCCGCCTCGGCAGCCTCGACCATCGACTTCAAGTCGGCTACCTTGGCGTCGGCAGAGACGGCCCTCTCCTCAGCCAGCCGAGCTTTCTCCTCGGCCGCTCCAGCCCTGTCGGCGTCGTCCTTCGACTTTCTCCTCCACTTAGCTCGGCTATCTAGCAGCTCGACCTGATGGTCGTAAACCTGGCAAGCTGCTTGTGCGGCCTGCGGTAAGGAGTGGATAAATTATAGCGATGGTAGTAAAGAACAAATAGCATCCAGCGGAGAGTAGTTTTTACCTTAGCCATGTGGAAGTAGAACAAAGTGTTGCTCTCGGCCTGGATGGTGGGGAAACCCTCCATGTCCTTCGGTAGGCACGTCATCCCCAGAACCGCACGGCCGATGGTGATATCCTCATCCAGGCTATCGGCCTCGGTGAGGACTCCCCCCCCCCGGCTTGAACACCACGGGCGCGAAGGGGATCACCTCGGAGGGAACATCTTCCCCCTCCTCGCTGATGACGACGTGCTCGGCTCCCCCGTGACCGGTCCTCTTCCTCTTCGGTGACGGCTCCTCCGCCTCAGGCCTTCGGTGGGAAGAGCTTGGAACAGTTGGAGAAGGCGGAACGGCGATGGTGGCCGAGACGGGATCGTTCACCACCTCCCTCGGTGGATCTTGCTGCTGCTGCTGCGCCTCCCTGGCCTCGTCCGCGGTCAGGGTCCCGCGGGCCCCCGGAAGGACCTCCTTCGGGGCGGTCTCGAATCTGTTGGGGTCGATTCCGGCCGAGAGAAGTCGCGCCCGTTCTTCCCTCTCATTGGCTATGGCCCTCAGGCTTCTTCGTGGCGCCATGGGATCAACGGCGATAAGGGTCCTGAGTTTTTGATCGGCAAACCCTTTGTAGACCGGTTCGTAGCCGAGCAACGTTGGGGCGTCCCTCCGTGGACAAGAGAGAAGGGCGATCAGCCTGTCCTAACTTCCTCCTGCCCTCAGCGCCTTTGTGAGTGCGGTTACACCTGCAAAACAGCACGGTTTAATAGTCAGTAAAATTCATGAAGGGATCAAAATAGAAATGCAAATGCTGACAGGGTGCCAGTGAACTTACTCGGTTTCCCCCTAAACCGAGGGACAGGGAATCGGTGTGGATCTGAGTCGTGATAAAGCCAATCGAACCGGGGGTCGGTTGGGCCGAACTCAAAGTTGCCGGACACCTTCACATGCTCTACTACCCACTTGTCCGTATCGGTGAGCCGAGACACGACGTGATCAAAGCCGGGCCGTGTAGAGAAGAAGTAACGGCCGCGCTACGAGTTGAGCCCCATGTTGTACATAAGGGACAGCTCGTGCTTTGAGAGCTGCAGGCCGTTCTCCCTTACCAGCGCTATCACCGAATTGATTATTCGGAAGGAGTTGATCGCGAGCTGGCACGGCGCAAGCTCGTAGTGCGCCAAGAACATTCGGAGGAAGGGATGAAGGGGGAAACGCACCCCTCCCTCGGTTATGGCGATGGGTGGGAATATGACGAAGTCCTTGGAAAAGACCAGCCGTTGCTCTGTGTAGGGCTCGACCACGACGTCGTCAGGGATTCGATACGTTCGGCGGAATTCATCCCATTCGTCGGGACCCCCGCTTACGTAGTGGGCGTATGGGCTGGGTTGCACCCCGGCTGGTAAGGGCTGGATTAGGTCGGGGTCTAACGGCTCCCTCCGCCTGGAAGAAGAAGTGCTGGGCTGTCCGGCGGATGTCCGAGTACCCTGGGCGGGCGGATTCGATCCGCTGGTGGGAAGGGGCCCTGCTGCCGTGGCACTTGACCCGTGCTCTCCTGCGCCCCCGCCGCGCTCCTCGTCCACGGCTAAGTCGTTGGAGTCGGACGGCCTCCGAACGAGGAATGTCCCCGACTGACCGTGAGCCGAAGGAATATGCATCCGGACGCTTTGGGCGAGGGCGGAGATCCTCTCGGCGTCTTGTTGGACTACCCCGCCGTGAGAATCTGATTCCGTTCTGGAGCTCGAAGACTCCGCCATGCCGAGGGACCTAAAAGACAGTGCACGGGTGAAGATCGTCAGGGACTTAAGCTGTGGCGGTCCGGGGTGGAGGCCAAGGGGGACGGACCTAGCTAGACCCCCTCGGTTGAAGGCCTCCGTTCGGAAGGAGATGCGACTGAGGAAGATGAACAGTTCGAAATCCTGGGTTTTCCAGGCACGAACCATACACCCCTCCGACGAGGGGGGAGATGAACAGTTTTGGGCACTTGGGTTTTCCAGGTGCCCGTTGTTCACACTCCCCAAGTGATCGAACAGTTTTGGGTACCATTTGGCATAAAAATGACGAAGCGAAACACTATTTGCCACGAAAACGACGAAATAAAGCAAAGCAAAAACGGAAAACGGAGAGTTCGATCGAGAGTTACCTGATTCTGCAGAAGCTTGCTCCGGGGAAGCCTGAACAGGGAGGAGAGAGGCGGCGACGGTGGCTGGCGACGATTCTAGAGAGAAAGCGAATGGGCGGAGAGGCGAAGATGGGGGGGGGGGAGATTTGGTTTATATAGAGCGTGGGGGGTGCACCGTTTGGGCTCCCTCAACCGCAGAGGATCCGGAACGCAGCAACTCGAAGCGTCGCGTTGGGCGGGAAACGGCTTGCCTCCCAAGCAACCAACGGGGGGCTGACACGTGGCGTACGGAGCGGAGGGGAATTAATTGCCCCTCTCCTGGTGATTCCAGCTGTCCTCGCCCGCAGCGAATCTCTGCGGCGACTGTGACATGCCATCATTGCTAGAGGCACTCCCCTGGGAGACACGTGGAGACCTACCCTCCACCTATCCTACGGTTCGGATGCGATTTGTCTGACATCCTTCCTGGTGGGGGTTGGGCACGTCGGTTGCTCGCCCGTAGCGACCTCGGCTTTCGGCGGCAGTCGGCTCCCCCGTAGTGATCGATCCGTCCGGAGGAGCCGAGGGGCTATTGTAGCAGCCGAGGTCATTAGGGGCCAAAAGGGGCCAACAGACCCACCGAACCGCCTCATGACGGGTCTCGGCTGGGGCTTCTTCGGCGTGTCGGTCGCGGCCCTCGTCGTACCCTCGCCGCTGACCCGCCGAAGGAGCTTGTCCCTCACCGAAGGGAACTAGGCGGAACCGAGCTCGTTTGCCCGAAGTCGCGCGCCGAAGGGAACGAGCACGTCATGAACCGTCTCATGCCGAGGGCTGGGGGTGCCAGCCGCCCCTCCAACGGGTGGCTAGTGATTTGACAGGCGGACGGGAGCGAAGCAACGTCAGGACGTTGCGCTCGAGGCGTCTGGCAAATCACGTGACGAACCAGAGTTGGTGGGTGCGTAGGCATGCAGAGTAGGGTGACGTCAGTCAGAGCGGCGGGGTAATCAACGACTGACCCACATGTCCGTTCAGAAAAGGACGGCACGTGGGATGGACGGGGAGCGTGACATGGAAGCTTCCCTTCTCCTATAAAAGGGAAGCTCTCCCCACTAGAGAAGGGGCTGGAAAAACTTTCATCCCTGCGTTTTGTTGCATATACCAAAGCCCTCATTCTTCACACCTGATAATACGCACTAGAGTCCCGTGACCACTCTGTTGGCCCTGTTTCAGAAGGGTGAAAGAGTTCAATCGGAGAAGCAACCCCCACATATATCAAGTAACCTATGTTGCCTGGATTGAAGTCCATGAAGCAACATTCGCAATATCGATTAAC